>JASFAX010002341.1:0-46368 GCA_030737875.1 Allium sativum | reverse complement strand
ACCGCCATCCACTTCTCGCAGACGTGACAAACCGCATGGCCACCCAGACCGCACCTCCCCTTCTCGCTGCTCACCTCTTCTTCTTCCACCCTCTTTTCTCTCCAAGAACGATCTGCCATCCCTATATTTCCACCGTTACCTCTTCTAAAAAAAACAGTCCACTACCAGAGCTTCCACCCATCTTGCGGTCTCCCTCCTAATTCCGTGGCACCACCGCTGCATGCAGCGTCTTCAGGCACCCCTCCGGCAACCCGCAAACCCTCCGCTTCTCTTCCCTGTAGACCCCTCCTCTTCTTGATCTCCGCGCAAATAGTCTCTACCTCACCTTTTACATGCTTCGATGGCCACTCCTCCCCACTTTAGAGCGTCAGCCTCCCTTGCATGCTCCTCTCCCCTAACATCTTCCCTTCCCAAAACTATCAGCTCCTCCCTCAAACTGTTGACCGTTCGACCTCCCCACTCTTGGCCATCCATCCGTCACTCTCTGCCAAGCCGTCAAGTACTCCGGTCCGCCTTCCCTTGTGCCGTCACCTCCAGTTGAAGGCGTCAGCGGCTGCTCTCTCTCCACGCAGAAGGAGCTGAGTTCGTATTGGATATCAGTTGAAAGTGTTGAGGGAAAGATGGGTTCTTGGGATCTTTGTTCCTCAACAAGGTGCTAACGCGTGTGCGGACCAGATGCTGGCACAAGTGTTTTGGAAAGAACGTGTGGTTTGAATGGAGAAAGCTCAAGTATGGACGCAAATGGAAATGTTGATAATGCGAATAGTTCAAGCACGGTGAGAGTTTAATTTATAATATTAGTAATTTGTTTACAATTTATTTAATAACAAATCTATGAACAGTAAATATGATTTGGTTGTGTTAATTAGAAATTTATCATTATGTTAAGTAAGTAATTTAACACTAGTGGTATATACACGTAGTGGCAAAAGAAGAAGTGTGTGACGTCCGTGATATTTGTACGTGAACGTTTGGAGTTTTGGTGGTAGTTGATACGGTGCATTGACATTAAAAAAATATTGGAAACATGCAGGTGAGAACTTCTAATTTAAATATTTATTTAAATTAGTTAATTATAAATTGCTGAGATTAATTATAATTAGTGATAATGATTGTGTGATGGATGTTGATGTTTGAATGGTCGTTCATGAATTAGATAATGCACTGAACACTAGTAAGCGTTATTGTCTGTAACGCTTTGTGCACAGTCAAATGTTTGTTGTGATGAATGAATTCATATCCATCCGATCGTATGATTCAGTTGGATAGATATAATTGCATTGTATGTTATCACACACACACACCGTGGTTGTGAAATATATGGGTGATCGATTTAGAATCTCCTTCCTATATACGAGTTTATTTAATTATTAAATAATATTTAAAATGTTAGTTTTGAATTAAATATCAACTTTTTAAATATTGAATTAGGATTGGAAAAAGATTTGAACTATGCATTGATTTTTGTTTTAATTCGAAATGAGATTTTAAAATTTTGGATATGGTTTTATATATATAATAATAATAATATAATATACACCAGAACGTTCTAGGATGACAGAGAGGATGGTGTCTAGGCTTGGGTTTGGAAATGCAGTTTCCTGCTCTCCTTGGCTATCTCTAACTGGTCCGACAAACGGGATGGTAATTTGAAATCAAATTTTGAAATATAGTTTGGAATTATTTCAAATGATTTAGAGATATAAATCAAGTTTGAAAAAGAATTTGAATAATTTATATATGGTTTTAAATTGGGTTGACTTGAAATAAGATGCGTTAGATTTCAAAGAATAAGAGCATTTGAATAGAAAGAAAAAATTCGATTTTTGACATATGATTTTCATGTGATACACAAAACAAATTTGAAATACATGTGTTGCCGATCAGAACGGAAGTCGAATGAAACAAGTTATTAAATTGGAGAAATTCATGATTTATAAATTTCAATGGCGAATAGAAATTTGAAATATTTGAATTTCGAATAAATTTTTATCTATTTGATTTAAATAGATATTTGAACGACAATGCTTTTGGTAACACTCACAAATGTTGTTATTGGGTTGAAATTTATAAGCATGAAACATTTGTTGACTATAAGAATAGTTCGAAGATTTATTCAAGTATTGGAAACATGTATATGGAATTAAAATGGTTTTTTTTTTCAAATTTAAATTTGGATATGGTTGGAGATAGATCTTCGGATGTTTGATATTAACTCGGTGGATGAAAATTCATATTATCTGAGGAATTTAAAAAGGTAATTCACCGTTATTCCACTTATAATATGAGTTGGATACGGAGATTGATATTGAAGATAAGTTGATGGTATTTCTAGCCAGATCTAATGCCGAAGAATTGAATAAATCTTTTAATTAAGATATGGGTTTTCCACCTGACTGAAATGAGTTAGATAGAAACAATCTTCGATATTGGGTATAAAATTTCATGGTGTAAATGAATACTGTCTGGGGAATTTGGAAGATATTATTAATATATCGTTATTCCACTTATAGTGTTCGTTGATCATGAGGATTTATATCGAATATAAGTGGATAAAAATTTCTGTGTAATTTATGATTCAATATCGATAAATTTGGGTTTTGTCGTGAATCGTATCTTCAATAATATCATTCTTGAAACCCGGTGAGATTGAATGGTGGAAATTCATATCGTAATTGGAGATTTAAATCAATATTTGATTTGAGGGTATTAAAGATAAGAAATTAAAGCGAAGATATAATCTTTGATTTCAGAGAAGACTTTAAGATGGTAACGAGATATATGAAATTAAAGTAATTCAAATATTGAGTTATATATGAATTTGGAAGGAGATTTGAATTGAAAAGCCTGTGTAAACCATAGCTACTGTTTTAAAGTACGCTTGTTACTTGGAAAGACCGGGATCGACTATATGTTCGAAAACCATTCCAAGTAATAATACGACGTTATGAAGCAATTCAAGACTCGGTAAACGGCGAATGAAGACCGGGAATATTTAAGTTTGTTTAGATTGATTATTGATTAATGTCTCGGTTAGGTAGGCCACCCGATACGAGGCATGAGTTACATGAGACTTTCAAGTATTTCGGGTTGTTGTTCCGTTCAGACCCAGAACGGACTTGCATGGATGGTGTGCCTGTCATTGAAATTGACCGCATAGCACTGATTTCCGTTAATGTATATCGGATTGTAGCAATATATTATTCTTGTCTCTAAGTCATATGAACTTAGAGGGTATGCATTGATTGAAATCAGCGATATGTCGTGAATTGTCAATGTGGCATACCCGAGTTATGAAACGAGCTAGTGATGATCAAAGAATGGCTTATCGAAACATCGCTTTGCGTATGACGTAACATCAACAAACCTCACACCCCGGATTGATGAGAACTGGCGGTTAGGTTTTATACTTATATATGAATAAATGATGAAGCTGTGCAGCAGTGGGAAACCACTTATGAACCTGGGGAAGCTGGGTATGTTCGGGGGGCCGTGTCTGGTCGAAAACCGTTGATCTGCCCTGACGATGTGTAGTCGGTGTCCGCGTATGGTCGAAAAAGCCGTTGAGGCACTTCGTTTTGTATCCCTGATTGATCTTTCGTGCCAGGAATCATCAAGTTGGAAACCCAAATTTCTTATGCGAGCCATACGATTTTGATTGTATATATATATATATATATATATATGGAAACATATATTATGGGGTATATGCTGTCTAGGATTAATACATTTACTTGCGAAATGTTTTCCACACTATATATATATTATGGTATTGAAGAGAATTTTTCGTATGAAAGCATATTTGGTTGTCATAAGATAAAACTCGCCCATCTGGTGTGCGCTTGCATTGTGTGATGTGGGACGAGCTTATGATAGCTTCATTTTCAAAAGACATTGCGCATTTATATGCACGGGTATTCACATGGAGTAAATCCGTTCCGCGTTAGCGGCGTGATCCGGTGAAGTTCCCAATTTTAAAATGAATCTAACTGTTTTGAGTTCTCACACCAGTCCCACGACTGACCTGGAGTTTATTGTTCCCTCACCTAAACTCTGGGTGCCCATGATTTTCGTACGGGCAACCAGTAGTTTAGTTTTGCAGTTATGGATAGTTGGAGCAGGATTTAGAGCGCTTCTAGAGTTGGAGTCCACGATAGAGTTGAAGCTTCCGCTGTGTTTTGAACTTCCGCTGAGAGTAAAGTTATTTTCTTTTCTTCCGCTGTGTATATTTGTAACTCTGATATTCTATGTAACTCTGATGTAATATTTTATAATGAAATCAAAAGTCCTGTTATTTTGTTTAATATATGTATGTACCCATAACAATTCATCTTTTTGAATGGTTTGAGTCGGTTTAATTACCGGCAAAAATCGGGCAAAAAGGCGGGTCGTTACATCGACACATATATGTTCCAGTTCCTGATGAGAATCTTGTCAATTTCCATATCATTTTTACTGGATTCCATCAAAGTTTTTGGACATTGAATTTAGAACAGCAGTGGACTTAGAGTTCACATTTCTGGAAGATGCAAGGCATGTTTCGCGAAATGGGTATTTTACTTGCCTCCCTAGCGTCGAGTACTTCTTGCAAACAAATTTCTGTGCATTTTTGGAATGAGAATTATTGCTACATTTACTGTTGCGAGGGTTTAAGGCTCCGACCATGCAGGATGAAGCAGGCATCGAGTTTTACATTATGGGTATGGAGAAGAAGTGCTTGAGACGGGGAGTTAAATGGTGTTGGTAGTTTTAAGTATTATGGAGAAAGGAAGGAGCAGTTGTGGTAGAATTTTGCAGTAATGGGGTCAGAAAATATATGGAGCGGAAGTCATTTTGGGGAAGAGAATACTGCTGGAGCCGGTTTTAAAATGAACTGACGGGCCGACTTCAAGCCCAGTAAAAAAGGGTTCGTTTCCTAGTTTAAATGTGTGAAGTCGAGAGGAAAAAATTATATAAAATAATTTAATTAGAAGGAGCCAGGTTCTAGATTTGTTCACGTGGAAGATGGAGTTGCTCAAGCGGGTCTGGCGTTTTTTCTGACATAAGTAACGGGCCGTTATATATAAATGGTAAAGCCCATTTATTTTTCAAATTTATTTTATTTTAGTTTTAAAATTTAATAACATATGACTTGTAAATGCTACACCATACTCATACGTTATCCAAATTCAACGAACCAAGACTCTTTAGGATCGTACGGTCGCAGACTACATAATGGAACCAATCTGGGGGTGATCTAAAGGTCGTTATAATTTTAGACAAAATAAAACGGCTGAACTGATCTAGCGAGCGTTAATCGTTATTTCACGATTAACGAACACGGTGAGTAAACTCACTAACTCTTTCAGTTTTATAATATTATAAGCGTTATTTAACATTGATAAAAATGATTGAATGTTGTGTGTGATGGTTGTTTGGATGATTTGCTAATTGGTTGAAATTATAGATACCGTTATATATATAAAACGTTGCTTAAATATTGATTCTATTTATTATAATATTTCATATTGATATGAAATTAATGTTGATTAACATCTGTGGATGCAGGGAAACAGGTTGGAGGAATCCAACTGGATTCCTCAATAATTATATTGTTATTTTTCATATATTGCATTATATGATATGACGAATAATATGTGGTTGATTATTGTGTACTTGGGAATTTTTTGAACAACATTGACCTGAAATAATTGATAATAAAATACCGTAAAATATATTCGAATATATTGGAAAAGAATTTGGGGTTTTAAAAAGGAAAAATCTATTTCTAAATAGAAATTGAATTTCTATTGGCTAGAATATAATAACTTGTTTAATTATAAAAACAAGTAATTTGATTTATAAACGACATTTATAAATGAAGCGAAATGATTATTATTATATCGTTCGGAAATATAAATTCAAGAACTGAATTTATTTAAAAGGAAAAGGGAAGTCACTAGAAAGAAAAACGATGAAATTATTTCGATACTCGAAATCTGAATAAAGTTAAAACCAAAAGGATTTGTAAATTTAATTCGATGATGTCGAATGTTATTTAAATGATTTATTTTTAGAATGTATATATTATATAATTTGGAATTGGAAAAGATAATTAAGAATTGGTTTAGAACCAATAGATTATAATAGAATATGATGTCGATATTTAATTATAAACTTGATTTATAATTAACAAGAAGTTTATTTGGAAATAAAGTTACGAAGTGTAATATGAATATGGATTAAAAAATAACTCAATAGATGATATTTTAACCTATTACGGTAATTACTTTTTAAATCAGGATTTATTTGATAAAAGTAGTTCGGATTTCAGTAAAGGAAATGATATTCGCATTTTAAAGTAAAATGATTTAAAAGCAAACGTTTTACAAATTGGAGTGGTTATAAAGGAAATTGGTGATGTTTTGGAAATGATAAATTCAAAAATGAATTTTTAAATTGAGTTGACCCGAAACGGTAAATGATTCCGAATTCCGGGA
This sequence comes from Allium sativum, assembly GCA_030737875.1. NCBI lineage: Eukaryota > Viridiplantae > Streptophyta > Magnoliopsida > Asparagales > Amaryllidaceae > Allium > Allium sativum. The sequence goes on along the minus strand of JASFAX010002341.1, from coordinate 39,889 downwards.
CATTAATCGAATAGAAATTTTTCAAAAGAGAGATATACATTGAAATTCGACTATATCGAAGTTGGGAAAGTAATATTTACTTTTCGTTTTTAAATGAACTTTATTCATTTATTTAGATACTATTTATTTATCCAAAGTAATGAATCAAAGTTATATTTTAAAGATAAATATTTTGGAAATAGAGATTAATGCTAATGTTATAATCAATATTTTCCGTAAAAGAAGTGGATTCGTAAACCAAATCCGAGAATTTCATAAGTAATGATTTAATAAGAAATAATAGAAATGTAGTTAATGAAATTAGAAATTGACCAGAGATTAGTTAACTTGAATGGCTTTCTAAGTATTAATCTGATGTTGGTTTCTGCCTTCGGGGACATTAATATTTTGAAAGTTGTTCTCTTACTAGTTTACGGTTAGGGACTGATGGATGTGAAAGAATAATGATGCGTGAATAAGATATGGAAAAGTTTTCCATTATTAATACCGTATATTTTCGAAATATAGGAAAAAAGGAGTTGTGAATATTTGGAAACGTTTTCCTAGAAATCGTGAGAGGCTAAGCAAGTTGTAAAAGGTATTCGGGTAAAGATATTTAAGGGAAATTGTGGAAATGAATAAATTATTGATAAATTCATACAAGGGCTCGACGTTAATGCATGGTTGATCGATATAATTTCCATTTGGAAATAAGATCGTTGGTCGTATGGTTGTTTTTCCTTTTATAGTTAAATAACCAGCTACCAAAGTTCTGACCATTTCTCATTGTCAATACAGAGAAACCGGGGTCAGATTTATTATCTGAAAACCACTCTGTATGGGCATTAGCGTTGCGAATCAAATATGATGAAGACAATTGAAGACGGAGTTTATGCAAGGGATGTTCTGGTGATCCTAGTTAGAAATTGCCTAAAATGGATTTACAGGATAGTACCTTCGGTTTGTCCAGACCCAGGAAAACTTGAATGGACGAATGTCTGACAGAGTATATCTAATAGATCGCGTAAGTTGATATCTTCAAATGTATTTACGTTGGCGGTAGAGGAATTCGTTTCTCTTAGCTTTATACCCATGGTATTTTTGGAGAAATCAATTTGTGATTTGGCGGGTATGATGATGTGGCATTCAAGGTAAATAAAGATGTGATCTGAATAATGGTACGTTACGACCTCAAGCCTCATCAACTAGGAAATGACAAAAATCGGGCATGCAGCATGGCTAAGTCGGTCTCTCCCATTAGGGTGTATTGTCACCATCTAGAGAATATTCATATTAGTTACTTTTTTTCATTTCTGTATCTCCCGAGAATGGTTATATTGGTATACCAACCGCAAGGTGACAATATATTCGGAAGATTCAAGCGAAATGAATGGACGGTCATGTGTGGCTAAGTTGCAAGATGTTCTTGTTGAGCACCAATGTATCCCCTCTATAGTACACAGATCGGGCAGTGGTTCCATACCTTGTCATAGTTGGAAATCAATTCCCCAATAAGAGCCTGCGGTTTTTGATTGTATACTATATATGTAGAGCGTGAGATGCAAGCATTCTGCTAGATTGTTATTTACTTGTATTAGACACTATTATAATATCATAATAGTATTGATTATAAGAAATATTTTGGGTTATTGTAAGGTAAAAAACATCCGTGTTAATGTGTGGGTTGGTCTTACGATTACCTATTCTTTTGAAAAGGATTTTGAGAATTTATACCAAATGGTTGGAGTTTACTCACACCATGTTTTCTTTTACCCTAAACTCTTGGGTGCCCAAATTTGTATGGGAAGTCAAGTAGTCGGGATTTTACAAATACTTGAAGGAGCTTGGAGTAGGAAGCTTCGACATTAGATATATATAGAATTTATTTCCGCTGAGGTGTTATGTGTTGTACTCTGATAAATGGTACGTATATGCAGTTACAGTTTTGTATTTCAAAAGTTATGTTATATAATATATTTTATTCGTTCTGCTGTGAGATTCATGTTTACTCTGATTCTGTTCTGTTTTATTCTTCTTCTTCTTCTATTCTAACTTTCTTTCTTGCTATTTCTCACCCTCTAACTTCTTTCTATTAATGATATGGTATTTTCGATACTTGAATAGTCGACATTGTGTTTTATGTTGATTTCCAGGGTTGAAAATCCCTGGGTCGTTATAGTGGTTTCAGAGCTGAAGGTTAAGTGATTACCTTGGCTATGTGGCGTGACTCAGTAGAGATGGAGTTAGCAATACCCTAGATTGAGTTGAATGTATATATACGAGAGAGCATATTTGTAGATTGTACAAAAGTGGTTTTATATTATGGAGATTTATTGGTTGAGTGGCTTATAAATTCTGGTCGACGGTGGGGCACCACGATGTCTATTGGGGTTTCTAAACGCTCGAATATGATGAACCAACACGGTATGTTTTTGAAAAGAGGGTAAATGAAATAATTTAACCCAAATTATAGATATAAAGGAATTATATATATTGAAATTATTATAATATATCGGAAGTATTAGATGTTATTATAATCGAATTGAAATGGTTATAATTAACCAATCGGAATTCATGTTTAAATAATATATAAGGTCAGATGAACTAAATCTGGATTTAAATTAGAATTTGGAATTTAATAACTGGAAACTTGGAAAAGTGTGTGGAAATGAATTTTGGATTATATATGGAGATTTTAAAATCCTGGGGAAATTTGGAAATGACTTTCGAGCATTGAAAATGATATTTTGAAGTTGTTTCTAAATTGGAAGTGTTTTAAAAATGTGTTTTGAAAATGGTATGGTATTGAACTCACATCAATCGCTGGAAAATAATTCTAATGATGACTACAACATCAACAGTGTACATTTTCGAGTTTCTAAGTGACAGATTACAACAACAAAATTTGTTTTGAATTATTTTGAGGAAATAAGTTGTTTAGAAATTCAAATGTTTTGAATTGTTATTATTATATGTGATTTCAAACTGATTTGAAATAATACCCATGAATTCGAATTTTAAAATTTTAATTTAACTTATGAAGTTAAATAAATTGAAATGGTAAAATTTAACTTAAACAAGTTAAATAAAGATTGTGAAAGTAAATGAAAATCTAACTGATACCAGTTAAGTTGAGATTGAATTGGTTGAAAGTGATATTGAAATAAAATTGGATTAGAATGTTGAGTAAAAAGTTGGAATTGAGATTTGAAACTGGAGTTTGAAATGGATTTATGCTTGGGTATCGGCGTATGATTGGATTTGAGGATTAATTGATTGGAGATCAATTGGGAATGCATAGATACATGTTGACTTGGTAGGAAATGGAAGATATAGAATTGAATGCCCGACAAAAAGGTACATGTTTATATTTTTATTCGATATGAGATTTATGAGCCTGTTTGGCAAGCCGCTTGGCTATTTGATTTTCTTTTGGATTGGAGAAAGGACCAAAGAGGCGAGTTGTAGTTGTACCAATTGAGCCGTGCAAAGAAGACGCTGGCAAAAATTTTCGAAATTTTAAGGTGTTAGAAAGTTTTCAGGATTTCTGAAAATTTTCGTTAATAAGAATGAACTAATATTTTAATTAAAATCATTTGGTTCAGTTGAAACTGCAATAAGAAGTAAAACAAATGATTTTCAAAATGACTAATAGAGATTTATAGCATTTTTCTACCTTAGTAATTTCGGGGACGGAATTCTTTTAAGGGAGAAGGAATGTAACGTCCCGAAATTTTAATGATTTAATCATTAATTAATTTAACTACTTTAATGTAATAACCCGAAAATTCCCCTCGTGGAAAATCGCCGGATACACTAACTTTGGGCATACAAAACATCAGAAAAAATAACAGAAGACTTTTATAAACGTTATAATAATGTTACATCAGAGTACAGAATATCAGAGTACATCGAATAAATAATAATACAGCGGAAGATTAATTTACAATAAACTTAACACAATGCAGCGAAAGACTATCATTGCTCTGGCCACAGCTTTAAGCTTCGATCTAGAATCCTGCCTAATAAATAGATATCTGCAAAACAAGCCACTCGACTGCCCGTGTGGAAAAGAGGGCACCCGAGTTTGCAAAGTGAAAAAAAACTACGAGTCAGTCATGGGACTGGTATGAGAAATCTTACTTAACTTATCTAATAATAATAAGGCTAGTCACAGGACCACGCCGCTAACGCAGAACGGGTTTACTCCATTCGACTGCCAGTGCAAGAAATAAAGTAAATCGTTAAACAACGCAATGCTTTTTAGAAAAATGAAACCATTATAAGACTCAAGTCCCATCACACAATGCAACGCAAACCGGAGTACCTTATAATGGTCAAACATGCTTGATACGATAAAAAGGATTTGATATTATTATTAGTGTATATATGTTTCAAAAACATTTCAATCATAATGTATCAATCATATACGGCATAGCTACCGTATACTATGTCGCCATACTAGTTATACAATCAAAACCGTATGGTGTCGTATTGGAAGTTGGATTTCCATCATGTACCAAGGCAAGAGATAGTCCTTACCGAATTCGAGACAATTTAGCCTACCATGTCTCAGGATCATAGCTCGAGTGACCCTTGGATCTTCAGGGCCGGTCCACAAATACTTTAGTGGATTAGTTATGCCTGAACAATACGTTTCCCCGCCCTATGGGGCGTAAATAAAGAGCCACTAAGGACTCAAATCCGAGGCGCCTCATTCCATCATCCACATAAGTTAAATGTCTGGGCTCCATACCTTGACACCACTTCTAGCTAGAAAGAAACATATGTCCTCCCTGCAGTCCTCTCCTGTTTCTAGTTCATACCGGGGTGTGAGGCTCGCAAAGTATCGCTACACAAAGCTATGCAAAATAAAACTGTGCTTTGATCATCAACCACAAGGCTCTGCTTTTCAACAAAAGTGTAACGACCCGAACTTCCCCATAAAGGAAAGCCCATATTGCTTTGAGGACAAGATGAATCAGAACACAAACAGAAGAACATTTCATTGTTATTACAACAATTTCATTAGAATACAAGAATATACAGAGTATGAATAAATATTATACATCAGAAAATATCAGAGCTTCAAATTACAATACATAGCAGCGGAAAAATAATACAATACACAATTGAAAGAGATAAACGGGTACAGAGCTTTCGAATATCGTTCCAGCTGTAAACCAGGATCCTGTGAATATAAATATGCAAAACCAAAACTACTAGCTGCCCGTTTGGAAAATAGGAGCATCCAAAATTTAGGTTAAAACAATAAACTCCATGTCAGTTATGTGACTGGTGTGAGAACTAAAACAGTTATGTAAAACTTTACTTCAAAATCAGATATATCAAGGGACCACGCCGTATAACACGAAACGGGTTTCCTCTCAAGAATACCAGTGCATATAACAAAATAGCGCAATGCTTTTTTAGAAAAATGAAGCTATTATAAGACCTAGGTCTCATCACACAATGCAACGCAAGCCGGAGGATAGGGTTTTCCCTTATAATAGCCAAACATGCTTGGTACGTTTAAAACAAATCATTTGGATACTATTATAGTGTAAAGTGTATAAAACAACTTCAAATATAAATGTATCAATCCTAGACGGCATGGGTACCATATATCATGTCGCCGATACTAGGCTCTATAATCAAAACCCCAATTGTCACGTATTGGAAGTTGGATTTCCGTCTGTGAACCAAGGCAAGGGATCGTCCTTACCGCTTCGAGATAATCTATCCTACCATGTCTCTGGCAAGCCTTGGATTGCCAAGGCCGGTCCACTTGATGTGGATTAAAATGCCTGAACACTACGTTTCCCCATCCTATGGGACGAAAACTGGTCATTTCCCGATCAAATTATCAGCCCCGGAACGACTGATATAACCGAGGCGCCTCACTATCCATCGTCCACATAAGTAAAACGTCAGGGCTTGCAAAACGCTGACACTACTTCTAGCTAGAAGGAAATGCATGTCCTCCCTGAAGTCCTCCCCCGTTTCTGGTTCACACTAGGCTGTGAGGCTCGCGAATTAATGCTACACAATGCTACGCTATATTAAAGCCATGCTTTGATCATCAACCACAAGAATCTGCTATTCAACAGAAGCCTTGATCATTTGCATCTCAGCATGCCACACAGGCAATTCACGCTATGCAACCGATGTCTATCAATCACACAGAATGAAATCCGATGTCAGACACACATCCATTTACAAGTTCGTTCTGGGTCTGAACGAAACCGGAGGTACCTTATTCCTCGTCCAATATGTCCAATACAGGAGAGAGGTCCTCGCATATCCGTTGATCTCCAAGTACGTCTGGACAATCACAACTTATTACCTCATCTTGGGTGTACAGCCCAATCAAGACATCAGTAATCATCCAAACAATGTGAAAATCTCCGGTCTTCAATCACCATCTTCATCCTCGACACATCGTCGAATCAGTTATTCAAAATGGGATAAACCCGGTCTTTTTAAATAACTCGCGTATATAATAAACAAGTGCTATAGAAACACAACATACGCCTCATTCCAATCCAGAATATTTCTTTATCCAAATATTCATATACTTCGGGAAAGGTTCCCACTAATTTTATCAAAGACAAATTCTTTAAATTTATTCTTTAATCTTCCTTTGGATATCAATTCATTCTAATTAAAGATGCATTAAAACTCCACTTGGTTTTAATCTTCCCAAAAAACAATATTAACGATTGTTTAACTTGGGAAATCATATCCTGTCTTTAACTGGGTTAAAAAACCAACGTCATTCAAAACACGGTTCACAATAAACCCAAAATCACATTTCATTCCATCAGCCTTTAACCGTAAATTAGCAAGTGAACAATTCCCTAAGTACTAACCTCGAAGGCCAAAACCAACATCAGATCAATACCCAGGAAACCATTCAACTTAACTAATCTCCAATTAGTTTATGATTTTCTTAACTCCATTGGGTCTAAGAACAGTATTATTAAAGATGTCATTCACGACAGCCCAAAATCTTATTCGTGTTTTTAACAGGGTTAAAGAACCAATGTCCTTTAAAACACAGTTCACGATAAACCATAAATCACGTCCCATTCCATCAGCCTCTAACCGTAAATTAGCAAGTGAACAACTCCCTAAGTATTAACCCCGAAGGCCGAAACCAACATCAGATCAATACCCAGGAAACCATTCAACTTAACTAATCTCCAGTTAGTTTCTGATTTTCTTAACTCCATTGGGTCAAAGAACAGTATTATTAAAGATATCATTCACGACAACCCAAAATAACATTCCATTAACAATGGAATCTTCATGGAAAACAAATCGATATATGTAAACGATATAAACTTCCATATCCAACTGATAATATAAATGGAATAACGACAAGGCCTTTTAAATTCCATATATATTAACCGTCTTCCTCTACATAAGCTTACTTCGGTTATTACCAAATCGAATTTCATTCAATTCCAATTTAATATGTTAAATTAGAAAACTTTACTTTGGAAAATCTCCTTTAAATCTTAACAAAAGATTTATAAATTCCAAATCACATTTCACCATAAATCGAGTTACATAACGAATGTCGTTAAAAACACAGTTCATGATAAACCCAATTCACATTCCATTTTATTCCAATTATTAAATATAATTGGAAACTCTAACAATCTTAATTAAAAGATTTATTCGCTTCACATGGGGTTCAAGAAAAATGTTACTGAGGACACCGTTCATGACAAACCCAAAATCCCATTTGATATTAAATACAAGGCTCTGAATAGAAAATATATCGGCTTATATGTAATATCAAATACTACAACCAACAAATATCATATTGGAAATAACGATATAAATATATCTTTCAAATTTCCATAACAATACCTGTATAATCACGAAATCCAACATCGAAATATTCCAAAGACAATTTTGATTCAAATCCATCTCCAATTTATATATTGGAAATTCTGGTTATTTTTAAAACCATTTCAAATCCGATTTATTTTAAAAATAATTGGATTATAATTCTAGTTCAAAACTAGTTCATTTCGATAAAAATCTATTTTTATCTTTTCAAATATGGAATTTTTCATCCCAAATCTTTCCAAATCATTTCTTATGATTTTACACTAATTATTGATATTTTTAATAATTTTATCAAGGCCCGTACAGTCGATTTCCATAAACGGCCATCGAACTGCACTTACAGCGACCTTTTCCAAATTTGATTTGGACATAATTCCAAGTCCAACAATTAGATTTCAAATCTATAATATTCTTTAGAAAGCTCTTTTCGATACGAACCCAACAGTTCCGGTTTTTGGAGAATCCAACGATCGGATCTCCCGTAATGTCCATTTGAAGACAATGGTCGAAATTCGTGAGCTGCCGCAGCGCGGTGCGTTCTATTCAGGCCATTATATAATATATATTTCGTCGATTTCCATTAAAAGGTATTTTATAAATCGTTTTAAATTCGTTTTAAAAATGATTTCAACTTCATATTCAATTTCAATTCAAAATTGAATATTCCATATCATTAATATATAAATGATAATATTTTCAAAACATTAGATTTTGAAATCAATTCCTTTTCGATATTCATTATAAAAATAAATAAAATCGATATAAATATCATTCACATCGAAATGGCGTTAATCTAATCCACACGGATTTATATGTTTAAATATATTCGTGTCCATCCCAAATCGGATATCAAAATCAAATTTTGATCCTTTACTGAAAATTACTTTAAAATATTCGTTATTTTAAAATAGTTGTTATTTTAAAATATTCATTCTTTCTGAACTGGAATCAGACACAGTCAATTACCATATAATTTGATATATATATGGATTTCATACAACACATATATACAATAATCAAACATAGTCAACCATCATCCCAAGTGCATTCTACACTGCATAAGCATCAAATATAAATATTTAACGCTTACAACAGCCTGTCATTCAATCGATCGACATTCAGCTAATTATTGGGACTAGTGTATGTCTTATATCATCCCAATACCCGTGTGGGGTTTCAATCAACAAATATAGATTTATTTGTGCAGTTGGGCGATTTGTAAAATTTATTGTCCCAATCAGTATCAGTCAAATGTGTGTACATAAACAAATCGTCCGATTTGTTTATAAATATTTATTTTATTCATATACACGTTAAAAATTATATTTTTAACTATAAAATATTTATTCCATTCCACATCACACAGTCAATTTTCACAACACAATCAAACAAACAAGTCGTCCATGGTCTGTGGACGACGGGTGTCGGGTGCTGCTAAGCACCGCCTGCATCCTAGTATATATTTTAACTAGAAAATAAAATAAAAGTGAGGAGTTCTCACCTTTGGGATCCACTCCTCCATTCTCTATTTCTGAACGGTTCAGATCTGCCCAAAATTCCAATGAAATCTTTTCTATGCTGTTCATAGTAAAAATCACATTTTTAGTATGATGTTTATACTAAAAAAAGTCGCATTTTTAATACACCACTATATATATATTTAAAAAATCATATTTTTAAAGAAACAAAGATCGTATTTTCTATTTTATCAAAGATCGTATTTTTATCCTATCAAAGATCGTATTTTTATTCTATCAAAGATCGTATTTTTACCCTATCAAAGATCGTATTTTTATTTGCTATAATATATATATAGAAATCATATTTTTATATTGCTATACTATCTACATAAAAATCTCATTTTTATATTTTCAAAATATCATATCTTTATATTTTCAAAAATCATCTCTTTATATTTTCAAAAATTAATCTCTTTTTATTTTCAAAAATTCTTCTCTTTATATTTTCAAATATCATCTCTTTATATTTTCAAATATCATCTCTTTATATTTTCAAATGTCAAAGATGTCTATATTTTGCAAAACAATTATGGTTTATTTTTCAAAACAAGGTATGGTTAAATTTTCAAAACAGTGTATGGTTTATTTTTCAAAAGTAATTCTAATTTTATTTTTGAAAACATTGCTAATTTTATCTTCAAAAACAATACATTTTGATCTTGAAACAATGCTAATTTTTTTATCTAAAAAGAAATCCTTGTCCTTTATATTTTAAAACAATAATAATTTCTATTTTAAAACCAAACTGATTTTATACTATGCTTCTAAATTAAATTAGTTACACTAAAATAAATAAAATAAACTAAAAAAAAACTCACAGTTTCCTTCCTGTATCGTTCAGAAAACTGCCCGAACCCTAACCCACCGTTGCGCCGCCACTAAGAGAGGTCGGACCTAGATATGGGTGCGCCACCGGGTGCTCCTCACACTAGCCTTCCTCCAGCCAGCACTGCCCGCAGATCGATGCACCACCTCGCCCCAGAATCCCATGCGAAAACCGCTTGTTTGAGCAAGGAATTTGAGCAACTCGTGCAATGATACCGTATGAACCCTATATTGATGATGGAAAGCTCTTGAAAATCTCTTCGATTATCCCTTCTGGAGTATCAAATTTAATTAAGTGGATTTAGAGAAAAAAGGATGGAAAGTCACGAACGATTTCTGCCGTTCTGGAAGAGGGAGGCGTTTGTTTGACTGCGTGAAAATTATAAAGGGCTTTGACCCCTTTTGACCTAGTGATTATAAATTTATATTTATTTATTTTATTTCTCTAGTTAGATGCTAATCGATTCGAATCCCAAATCAAACCCAACAAATGAAGCCCTAGCCAAATACCCTCATTCCGAACATAATGGGATATGTCCCGCAGGCCAGTTCGACCATTACAAGCAGTTTTGATCAAAATTAAAATATAAATCTATATATATTTAATTTAAATGGACATTTTAATACCGGGGTCACATATGGACTCTAAAAATTCCAGAAAAATAAATCTAGCTATTTTTTGACGATATGGTCCTAACAAAACTAATTTCGTCTGATTTGAAGACCGTTTGAAAAATGGCCATTTTCTAGTCGATCCAAATTGATAAAACTATCAAAACACGTTTTCCTTTTCCACACTCACATATTAATCCCAAAAATTATGAAATTTGAAATCTAGAAATAATTTGACATCCCGGATCCAACAAAAGTGGTTTCATCGAAAACGGAGGTCATTTGCAAAATGGTTGTTTTCAAGGCCTTTATATATATTAAAATATATATAAATTCCACAGCGGCTTTTCTGAATTTTAAACTGGACATATCTTTTTATTTATAAAGCGAAATCTCAGTTTCTTACATCCGTTAGAAAGATATGGTTAAACAGATTCAGATATTTCTTGTTTCGTCTGATTCTGACTTAAAACGAATTATGTATATTCATTTGAATTTTGAAATCAAATTTTCAAACTACCGTGCTATTTCAGGCTCGTTACATAATTAAAATAGAATTAGTCATTTTGACTTCGTCAAAAATAAATTTTCCATCGTTATTATTTAAAATAAATCATTTTAAATATTCAAAATGCGTTAAAATTGCCAAAATAAAAAAATTTAAATTGGTTCTGATTTCCCGGGTTGTTACAATCTCCCCCACTTAAAATCTTTTCGTCCTCGAAAAGGAACAAAGTTGAAAGTTGTTTTACAAACCAACTCAACTTTCAGTTTGGCGTTCGTTCTTCAACTTTTCAGTTTCTAAGAATTTTCCAATTCTTCGAAAATTTGGCTAACACCCTAAATTTTCGAAAAAATTCGCAATAATCTCCTTTGTACGGGAGCACCGGGAAAATCCCCAAACCGCCACACAGGCCTCTCCAATCAAAAAGAAACAGCCAAGCGGCTAGCCAATCGTCTCATAAAATCATCAAAACCCCAAGAAATACAATAAACATGTACCTATTTGTTGGGCAAACAATTTTATTCCTCTTCTCTAGCCTCCTTGCTATGACCTGTTCAATGTATATACATGTATATACATGCAATTCCAAACAATTTTCAAACTAGTTCAACATTTGATATAATTTGGTTATATGTACCGTTCATTCACATAGTGGTCTTATTGGTTAACAAATAATCATACAACACAACCATCAATCAATTAGTGGATTATCATTTCAAACATATAACTTTAATACATAGTCAAAAATCATGTTTTTAATGCCAATTCACAATAATAAGCCCTATCTAGTTTTGGTTCTCACACCGGTCAATTGGAAATATATAGATATCCCACTTTCGAAACTCGGACACAAATACTAATGATACTATAGTAATCATCAGGATCGTCTCCGGGCGACTAGAGTGTGATTCTATATCTATCGAATATATTTGAGGCTTCCAATACACGTGGATCAGACGTATATTAAAATCTCTGTATACTTGATTGTCTAAATTCAATTTAAAATAAATATTCAAATACTAATAATAAAGTTTAAATTTTCAAAACAAAATTTATTTTCAATTTTATTTTAAAAACAACACTCTTCGGACTCATTCGAGGATACTGCTGATCCCATCTCTAACGAGTCATTCTCATTGGATATTACTAATCCAATCTCTGATGAATTCTTTCGTTTGGTTCTAATGTGTCTTGTTCTCAAGCTCTGTAAACCAAAGCTCTGATACCAAATGTAACGACCCGAACTTCCCCGTAAAGGAAAGCCCAGATTGCTTTGAGGACAAGATGAATCAGAACACAAACAGAAGAACATTTCATTGTTATTACAACAATTTCATCAGAATACAGGAATATACAGAGTATGAATAAATATTATACATCAGAAAATATCAGAGATTCAAGTTACATTACATAGCAGTGGAAAAATATTACAATACACAACTGAAACGGGTACAGAGCTTTCCGAATATCGTTCCAGCTGTACACCAGGATCCTGTGAATATAAATCTGCAAAACCAAAACTACTAGCTGCCCGTGTGGAAAATAGGGGCACCCAGAGTTTAGGTTAAAATAAAAAACTCCAGGTCAGCCATGTGACTAGTGTGAGAACTAAAACAGTTATTTAAAACTTAACTTCAAAATCAGATATATCAAGGGACCACGCCGTATAACACGGAACGGGTTTCCTCCCAAGAATACCAGTGCATATAACAAAATAGCGCAATGCTTTTTGGAAAAATGAAGCTATTATAAGACCCAGGTCCCATCACACAATGCAACGCAAGCCGGAGGATAGGGTTTTCCCTTATAATAGCCAAACATGCTTGGTACGTTTAAAACAAATCAGTTGGATACTATTATAGTGTAAAGTGTATAAAACAACTTCAAATATAAATGTATCAATCCTAGACGGCATGGGTACCATATATCATGTCGCTGATATTAGGCTCTATATTCAAAACCGCAATTGTCACGTATTGGAAGTTAGATTTCCATCTGTGAACCAAGGCAAGTGATCATCCTTACCGCTTTGAGATAATCTAGCCTACCATGTCTTAGGCAAGCGCGTAGGCAAGCCTTGGATCGTCAGGGCCGGTCCACTCGATGTGGATTAAAATGCCTGAACACTACATTTCTCGCCATATGGAGCAAAAACTGGTCATATCCCGACCAAATTATCGGCCCCGGAACGACCGATATAACCGAGACGCCTCGCTATCCATCATCCACATAAGTAAAACGTCAGGGCTTGCAAAATGCTGACACCACTTCCAGCTAGAAGGAAACGCATGCCCTCCCTGAAGTCCTCTCCCGTTTCTGGTTCACACCGGGTGTGAGGCTCGCGAATTAACGCTACGTAAAGCTATACTATATTAGAGCCGGGCTTTGATCATCAACCACAAGACTCTGCTTTTCAATAGAAGCCTTGATCGTTTGCATCTCAGCATGCCACACAGGCAATTCACGCTATGCAAACGATGTCTATCAATCACACAGAATGAAATCCGATGTCAGACACACATCCATTTACAAGTTCGTTCTAGGTCTGAACGAAACCGGAGGCACCTTATTCCTCGTCCCATATGTCCAATACAGGGGAGGGGTCCTCGCATATCTGTTGAACTCCAAGTACGTCTGGACGATCACCACTTATTACCTTGTCTTGGGTGTACAGCCCAATCAAGACATCAGTAATCATCCAAATGATGTGAAGACCTCCAGTCTTCAATCACCGTCTTCACCCTCGACACATCGTCGAATCAGTTATTCAAAATGGGATAAACCCGGTCTTTCTGAATAACTCGCGTATATAATTAACAAGTGCTATAAAAACACAACATACGCCTCATTCCAATCTAGTATATTTCTTTATCCAAATATTCATATACTTTGAAAAGGTTCCCATTAATTTTATCAAAGATAAATTCTTTAAATTTATTCTTTAATCTTCCCTTGGATATCAATTCAATCTATTTAAAGAGGCATTAAAACTCCACTTAGTTTTAATCTTCCAAAAAATCAATATTAACGATTGTTTAACTTGGGAAATCATATCCAGTCTTTAACTGGGTTAAAGAACCAATGTCATTTAAAACAAAGTTCATGATAGACCCAAAATCACATTCCATTCCATCAGCCTTTAACCGTAAATTAGCAAGTGAACAATTCCCTAAGTATTAACCCCGAAGGCCAAAACTAACATCAGATCAATACCCAGGAAACCATTCAACTTAACTAGTCTCCAGTTAGTTTCTGATTTTCTTAACTCCATTGGGTCTAAGAACAGTATTATTAAAGATACCATTCACGATAACCTAAAATCTTATTCCTGTCTTTAACTGGGTTAAAGAACCAATTTCCTTTAAAACACGGTTCATGATAAACCCAAAATCACATCCCATTCCATCAGCCTCTAACCGTAAATTAGCAAGTGAACAATTCCCTAAGTATTAACCCCGAAGGCCGAAACCAACATCAGATCAATACCCAGGAAACCATTCAACTTAACTAATCTCCAGTTAGCTTCTGATTTTCTTAACTCCATTGGGTCTAAGAACAGTATTATTAAAGATATCATTCATGGCAACCCAAAATCACATTCCATTAACAATGGAATCTTCATGGAAAACAAATCGATATAAACTTCCATATCCAACTGATAATATAAATGGAATAACGACAAGGCCTTTTAAATTCCATATATATTAACCGTCTTCCTCTACAGAAGCTTACTTAGATTATTACCAAATCGAATTCCGTTCAATTCCAATTTAATATGTTATATTGGAAAACTTTACTATGGAAAATCTCCTTTAAATCTTAACAAAAAAATTATAAATTCCAACTTACATTTCACTGTAAATCGGGTTAAAGAACGAATGTCGTTAAAAACACAGTTCACGATAAACTCAATTCACATTCCATTTTATTCCAATTATTAAATATAATTGGAAACTCTAACAATCTTAATTAAAAGATTTATTCTCTTCATATGGGGTTCAAGAACAATGTTACTGAAGACACCGTTCACGACAAACCCAAAATCCGATATTAAATACAAGGCTCTGAATAGAAAATATATCGGCTTATATTCAATATCAAATACTACAACCAACAAATATCGTATGGGAAATAATGATATAAATATATCTTTCAAATTTCCATAACAATATCTGTATAATCACGAAATCCAACATCGAAATATTCCGAAGACAATTTCGAATCAAATCCATTTCCAATTTATAGAATGGAAATTCTGATTATTTTTAAAACCATTTCAAATCCAATTTATTTATTTTAAAAATAATTGAATTATAGTTCTTGTTCATTTCGGTAAAAATCTATTTTTATCTTTTCAAATATGGAATTTTTCATCTCAATTCTTTCCAAATCATTTCTTATGATTTTACACTGATTATTGATATTTTTAATAATTTTATCAAGGCCCGTACAGTCGATTTCCATAAACGGCCATCGAACTGCACTTACAGTGACCTTTTCCAAATTTGACTTGGACATAATTCCAAATCCAACCATTAGATTTCGAATTTCTAATAATTGTTAGAAAGCTCTTTTCGATACGAACCTAACGGTTCCGGTTTTAGGAGAATCCGACGGTCGGATCTCCCGTAATGTCCATTCGAAGTCAATGATCGAAATTCGCGAACTGCCGCAGCGCGCCGCATTCTATTCAGGCCGTTATATTATATACATAATATATAATATATATTATATATAATATATATTTCGTCGATTTCCATTTAAAACGTATTTTATAAATCGTTTTAAATTCGTTTTCAAGACGATTTCAACATCATGTTCAATTTCAAATCAAAATTGAATATTCCATATCATTAATATATAAATGATAATATTTCAAAACATTAGATTTTGAAATCAATTTCTTTTTTATATTCATTATAAAAATGAATAAAATTGATATAAATATCGCTCACGTCGAAATGGCGTTAATCTAATCCACACGACTTTATATGTTTAAATATATTCGTGTCCATCCCAAATCGTATATCAAAATCAAATTTTGATCCTTTACTGAATATTACTTTAAAATATTCGTTAGTTTAAAATAGTTGTTATTTTAAAACAGTCAATTACCATATAATTTGATATATATGGATTTCATACAATACATGTATACAACAATCAAACACAGTCAACCGTCATCCAAAGTGCATTCTACACTGCATAAGTATCAAACATAAATATTTAACGCAACTTACAACAGCATGTCAATTAATCGATCGACATACAGCTAATTATTGGGACTAGTGTATGTCATATATCATCCCAATACCCGTGTGGGGTTTCAATCAACAAATACAGATTTATTTGTGCAGTTGGGCGATGTGTACAATTTATCATCCCAATCAATATCAGTCAAATATGTGTACATAAACAAATCGTCCGATTTGTTTATAAGTATTTATTTTATTCATACACACGTTAAAAATTATATTTTAAACTATAAAATATTTATTCCATTCCACATCACACAATCAATTTTCACAACACAATCAAACAAACAAGCCGTCCATGGTCTATGGACGACGGGTGTCGGATGCTGCTAAGCACCATTTGCATCCTGGTATATATTTTAACTAGAAAATAAAATAAAAGTGAGGAGTTCTCACCTTTGGGACTCTATTTCTGAATGGTTCAGATCTGCCCAAAATTCCAACGAAATCTTTTCTATGCTGTCCATAGTAAAAATCACATTTTAATATGATGTTTATATTTAAAAAAAATTCACATTTTAAATATACCGCTATATATATATATTTAAAAATCATATTTTTATTGAAACAAAGATCGTATTTTTTATTCTACCAAAGATCGTATTTTTATTCTATCAAAGATCGTATTTTTATCCTATCAAAGATCGTATTTTTATGCTAACAAAGATCGTATTTTTATCCTATCAAAGATCATATTTTTATTTGATATAATATATATATATATATATATATATATATATATCATATTTTTATATTGCTATACTATCTACATAAAAATCTCATTTTTATATTTTCAAAAAATCATATCTTTATATTTTCAAAAATCATCTCTTTATATTTTCAAAAATTCATCTCTTTATATTTTCAAATATCATATCTTTATATTTTCAAATATCATCTCTTTATATTTTCAAAATTTATCTCTTTATATTTTCAAATATCATCTGTTTATATTTTCAAATATCAAAGATGTCTATATTTTTCAAAACAATGTATGGTTTATTTTTCAAAACAAGGTATGGTTAAATTTTCAAAACAATGTACAGTTTTTTTTTCAAAAGTAATTCTAATTTTATTTTTAAAAACATTGCTAATTTTATCTTCAAAAACATTACATTTTGTTCTTGAAACAATGCTATTTTTTTTATCTAAAAAGAAATCTTGTCCTTTATATTTTAAAACAATAATAATTTCTATTTTAAAACCAAACTGATTTTATACTATGCTTTTAAATTAAATTAGTTACACTAAAATAAATAAAATAAACTAAAAAAAAAACTCACAGTTTCCTTCCTGTATCGTTCAGAAAACTGCTCGAACCCTAACCCACCATCGCGCCTCCACTAGGAGAGGCCGGACCGAAATCTGAGTGCGCCACCAGGTGCGCCTCACCCTCGCCTTCCTCCAACCTGTTTGAGCAAGGAATTTGAGGAACTCGTGCGACGATACCATATGAACCCTATATGGATGGAAAGCTCTTGAAAATCTCTTCGATTATCCCTTTTGGAGTATCAAATTTAATTAAGTGGATTTAGAGAAAAAAAGGATGGAAAGGCATGAACGATTTTTGCCGTTCTAGAAGAGGGAGGCGTTTATTTGACTGCGTGAAAATTATAAAGGGCTTTGACCCCTTTTGAACTAGTAATTATAAATTTATATTTTTTTATTTTATTTTATTTCTCTAGTTAGTTGCTAATCGATCCGAACCCCAAATCAAACCCAACGACTGTCGCCCCTAGCCAAATACCCTCATTCCAAACACAATGGGATATGTCCCGCAGGCCAATTCGACCATTACTAGTAGTTTTGATCAAAATTAAAATATAAATCTATATATATTTAATTTAAACGGACATTTTAATTCACTGAGGTCACATACGAACTCTAAAAATTCCAAAAAAATAAATCTAGCCATGTTTTGACGATACGGTCCTAATAAAACTAATTTCGTCAGATTTGAAGGCCGTTTGAAAACTGGCCATTTTCTGGTCGATCCAAATTGACTGAAACTGTCAAAACACGTTTTCCTTTGCCACACTCACATATTAACCCCAGAAATTATGAATTTTGAAATCTAGTAATAATTTGACATCCCGGATCCAACAAAAGTGGCTTCGTCGAAAACAGAGGTCGTTTGCAAAATGGCTATTTTCAAGGCCTTCATATATATTAAAATATATATAAATTCCACAGCGACTTTTCTGAATTTTAAACTGGGCACATCTTTTTATTTATAAAGCGAAATCTCAGTTTCTTACATCCCTTAGAAAGATATAGCTAAACAGATTTGGATATTTCTTGTTTCGTCCGATTCCGACTTTAAACAAATTCTGTATATTCATTTGAATTTTGAAATCAAATTTTCAAACTACCACGCCATTTCAGGCTTGTTACATAATTAAAATAAAATTAGTCGTTTTAACTTCATCAAAAATAAATTTTCCGTCGTTATTATTTAAAATAAATCATTTTAAATATTCAAAATCCATTAAAATTTTCAAAATAAAAATTTTAAATTGGTTCTAATTTTCCGGGTTGTTACAAAAAGCCTTGATTATTTGCATCTTAGCATGCCACATTGTCAATCCATACCATTGATTTCTGCCAATATATAAACCTAAGCTTGTACGTCTCAGAGAAGGGTGTTAAGCAAGAGAATAAATTCTCTGCCACCAAACAACTATATATTTAGCAGAGATCAACGAATACAACATAAAGGAATACAACGTCAGACATACCATCCATTTACAAGTCCGTTCTAGGTCTGAACGAAACCGGAGACACCTTATTCCTCGTCCCATATGTCCAATACAGGAGAGAGGTTCTTGCATATCCATCGATCTCCAAGTACGTCTAGACCGATCACCACTTATTACCTTATCTTGGGATGCCTCCTAATCAAGATCAGTAATCATCCAAATGATGTAAAGACCTCCGGTCTTCAACCACCTTCTTCATCTTCGACTTTTAATCGTCGTAGTAATTATTCAGAATGGGTTAAACCCAGTCTTTCCGAATAACTCGCGTATTTTATAATCAATAATTAAGTGCTATAGAGACACATCATACGCCTCATTCCAATTCAGAATATTCTTTTAAATTAATATTCACATTATTAGGGAAAGGTTCCCATTAATTTTATCAAAGATAAATTCTTTTAAATTTATTCTTTGATCTTCTTTTTAAAGATTCATTAGAACTCCAATTTGGTTTTAATATCAAAAATCATTACTTTATGATTATTCAATTTTAAGAAATTAATCTTGTCTTTAACTGGTTAAAGAATCAATGTCATTTAAAATACAGTTCACGATTAACCCAAAATCATCTTCCATTAAATATGGAATTTTTACAGAAATCAGATCAGTATATAATCGATATAAATTTCCGTATCAAACTAATAATATAAATGGAATAACAGCAAAGTCATTTAAATTCCATATATAATAACGGTCTTCTTTTATAGAAGCTCATCTCGATTATTATTAAATCGAATTCCATTCAATTCCAATTCCTTCTACTAAATTGGAAAACTTTACTTTGGAAAATTTCCATTAAATCTTAATAAAATGATTTATTAATTTCAAATCATATCTTCACTGTTAATTGGGTTAAAGAATGAATGTCGTTAAATACACAGTTCACAATAAACCCAATTCACATTTTATTTAATCCTAATTACTAAATATAATTAGAAACTCTAATAATCTTAATTAAAAGACTTAATTCTTCTCTCGACTGGGTTTAAGAACAGTGTTATTTAAGGCACCGTTCATGACAACCCAAGATCCAATTTATTATTTATTTAATTCCAATTAAATATTAATCAATTGGTAAATTTCATTAAATCTTAATTTAAAAGATTTACTTTAGTTAATAACTAGTTCATTTCGATAAAAATATATTTTTATCTTTTCAAAATTGTAATTTTTCATCCAAATTCTTTTCAAATCATTTATTATGATTTTACATAATTTTTCCATATTTTTATTAATTTTATTAAGGCCTGTACAGTCAGTTTCCAATAACGACCACCGAGCTGCGTCCATAACGACCTTTTCCGAAATTGATTTGGACATAGTTCCAAATCCAACTGTTAGATTTCAAATCTCTTATATTCATTGGAAATCTCTTTTCAATACGAACCCAATGGTTCTGGTTTTAGGAGAATCCGACGGTCGGATCTCCCGTTACATCAATTTGAAGTTAATGGTCGAAATTCGCGAACGGTCGCTGTGCGGCGCGTTCTATTCAGGCCATTATATATATATATATATATATATATATCTATATATATTGTATCGTCGATTTCCTTTTAAAACGTATTTTATAAAATATTATAAATTCATTTTAAAATGATTTTTAATTCCATTTTAAATGAAAATTGAATATTCTATATTTATATCATATTAAAATATTAATATTTTCAAAATATTATATTTTGAAATCACTATTTTTTTTATATTCATTATAAAATGAATGAAATCGATCGATAAACCCGTTCGGGTTAAAATAACGTTTCTATACTTAACCCGGCTTCATATTTTTATATTTTTACGTCCATCCAAAAATGGGCATAAAAATCATAATTTTATTCTTCACTAAATTTGTTTTAAAATACTCTTTATTTTAAAATATTATTTATTTTAAAATATTCTTTATGTTTAAATATTCTTTTAAAAATGTTCTTTATTCTGAATCGGAATGCGACTCAATCAATTACCATATAATTTCAGTTACATGGATTTCATACATTGCGTATATTCAATGATAATGATAAACAATCATCAGACAATCCATTCACATCCAAAGTGAAGTTTATAACTATGTGAGCATTAAAGTAAATAAATAATGATCATCACAGACTGTCAATCCATCGATTGATAATTAATTAAATATTGGGACTAGTGTATGTCAAATATC
This sequence comes from Allium sativum, assembly GCA_030737875.1. Lineage (NCBI taxonomy): Eukaryota > Viridiplantae > Streptophyta > Magnoliopsida > Asparagales > Amaryllidaceae > Allium > Allium sativum. Next base: position 18,407 of record JASFAX010002341.1, on the reverse strand, counting down.
ATCCCAATACACGTGTGAGGTTTTCTAACAATAACAGTTTATTTATTTAAATAAATTATTGGTTAATACTTTAACCAATTCTAATTCCGTTTGAATTATTTTCTATTTAATTAATTTACACTGTTTAAAATTACAAATGCATATTTATAATTTAATTTTACTATCACATTAATGTTAACATTATTTTTAATATGTTAAACGTTTCAACATCACAACATATATTTCAAGACATGGTTATTTATTTCATTTCATTAACATGATACAGACGATGTTTTTATCTAATAAAACATTTTAAAAAATGATTATTTATTTTAATTTCTCATGATAGAAAAATGTCATTCTTAATGACAATACATTTTTTACACCTAATTCTCTTTATTCTATCTTAACATGATAAAATTGACATTTTTGTCTAACGAGACATATATTTACCTGAAATGTTTTTATTCTTGTCTAACACGACAAAAGTGATATTTTTGTTTTCACAAAACATTATTCTAACTAATGTATTTTTATTTCACAAAACATGTCCTAACTAAATGACATTTTTGTAATGCTAACCATGTTAAGTGATACTATTCTTAATGAATCAAGAAATGTTTCATAAATGAACATTTTTCTATTTCACTAACATACAAATGATAATGTTTTAATTAACAAAACATAAATAATCAAATGAACATTTTACTATGTTTCTAACATATGGATGATAATGTTTTAACTAACAAACATATATGATCAAATGAACATTTTTCTATGTTTCTAACATATGAATGATAATGTTTTAACTAACAAACATATATGATCAAATGAATAATTTTCTATGTAAAACAATGCATGTTTTTAATCATTTCTAATATACAATAAAAATGTAAATTTGTATTGTTAAACAATTTTCCCCAATTCCTATGCTCATATATGACAAATAAAAAGGGAATTTTATTTTCAATAATTTTAGTGTTCTTATATGACAAATAAAAAGATGGTTTTTATTTTCATAACCTTGTCTACATTTCTAGTGTCAAATAAAAAGAACGTTTATTTATCATAACATTGTCTACATTTCTAATGACAAAACAAAAGACAACTTTGTCATATGAACTTGTTTATAATTCTAGTGACAAAATAAAAAGATAATTTATTTACATGACAATATAAAAAGGATAATTTATTTTGTTAACAAATCTATTTCAACAAAACGATTAAAAATGATATTTTTATTTTGTTAACAATAATCTAATTTGACAAAATTGATATTTTTGTTTTAACACTTTTCTATTTGACAAAAATATAATTTTTGTTTTAACATTTTTTTCTATTTAACAAAAATGAATATTTTGTTTCAACACTTTTCTATTTAACAAAAATGAATATTTTGTTTTAACACTTTTCTATTTAATAAAAATGAATATTTTGTTTTAACACTTTTCTTTTTCTAATCAAATCTTATTTTTATTTTGACATAACATTATCTTACAAAATGTTATTTTTATTACATGAATATAATTCACTGAATCATCACAACCAACATCAATCAGTCATTCTCAATTTTATACAATGCATATATGAAATTCACACCATAATCAATAATAAATTTTATTTTAAATTCAGAAATCTCATCTTGATCGATTGATTTTAATAAAATTAAACAACGTTTAATTTTACTAGAAATTCCAACTGCTTCTGTTCTTGTCCAAAGTTGTTCCATTACGAAGATCTTGATTTTATGGTTCCAACGGACCCGGGTTTGCTGAATTCTGGCATCATATGAGAAAGATACGAATTTTATTAGATTTCACCATTATTGTATAAACAATTTCAGATTTAAATAAATATTATTAACCTAAATTTATTTCCGCCGTTAATCCTTAGATCCAAGGGCCGCTCTTTCTTCTTCTACTTCGTTGGCCTCTGGAAACAAACGTGACCCATCCTCAAGCTTTTAGGGTTCACCAGTGCACCAAATTCCGGCCACCTGAGCTTCATCAGACGCCACCGCGTGGTTCACATTCACGTGTGCCTCCAACGCTCTGAGCTAGGCTCAGCTCGCACGCATATCAAGGGTCTAAAAGGGGCTCGAACGACTGAGGTTTGGGGTGAAAAATCGAGAACTACGATCCATTAAATCCGATCATATCCGTATGTTCTTGAAGAGCTCGAAACGTTCTTGAATTCTTGTGTTGAAACCCCGATTTAATCCTTTGTAATTTGAGGGAAATTTGGGGGATTTAGTGAGAGCTTCGTGGCCATCAAATGGAAATGGCGACGGCTGTATATGTTTTAGGGGATTAGGGTTTGAATATTTCAAGGATATTTATAATAAAATATTATTTAAATTTCTAATTTTCAGAAAAGTCCTCTAACTCATAGTAACTCCAAATCCAGCCCAAATCCGGCCCAAGTAATGTTGCCCTTAGCAAATACCCCTATTCTGGACGCAATGGACTAGGTCCGGTCAGCCCGTTTGATTGTTTTAGCCCACTTTTATTTAATTAAAAATATAAAACAATTAATTATTTAATTTGATCGTACATTTTAATTTACCGAGGCCACATACTGACTCTAAAAATTATAGAAAAAATATATCTACCTATGTTTTGACGATACGGTCCTAACAAAATTAATTTCGTTGAATTTGGAGACCATCTGAAAAATAGCCATTCTCAAGTCGATTAAATTTGACTAAAATTGACAAAACACATTTATATTTACTGCGCTCACATATTAATTCTAAAAACTATGAAAGTTTAAACTTAGCAATAATTTGACAATTTGGATCCAACAAAAGTGGTTTCGTCGAAAACGGAGGTCATCTACAAAATGGCTATTTTTTAATATTAAAATATATATAAATTCCATAGCGACTATTCTGAATATTCAACTGGCTAACTTTTGATTCCCGTTATGAAATTTCAATTTTTTAGATTCGTTGGAGAGATATTTTTAAATAGATTTAGATATTTTTGGTTTTACTAAAATCCGATTTATTTTGAATCCTGTACATTCAGTCAAAGTTCAAATTCAAATTTTCAAACTACCGTGCCATTTCAAACTACCGTGCCATTTCAAACTTCTTTTATAATTAAATTAAATTATTATGTTTTAACTTTGATTAAAATAAATTTTTAGTCGTTATTATTTAAAATAAATCATTTTAAATATTTAAAATCCATTAAAATTTCTAAAATAATTTTTTTAAATTGGTTCCAAAATTCCGGGTTGCTACGTTTAATATAATGTTTTGGGAATTTAAATGGTTTAAATCAAAATATTTTGAATATTTAAATATTAATAACATGATAATATATTTAATTTCTAAAATGGTCGAAATGAGTTGAATTCGCAATCGTGTGTGAATCGGATAATATATGAGAATTAATTCAGTTTAGAATTGAATTATAATAACGGATATATTATTTAAAACGATGATTGAATGTATTAACTATAATATAATTTAAAATAAGCCCGTAACGTCGTGTTAGTTCGTAATATTGGGTTTTGAACTTTTAACGATTATACAGGATTCGTTATAAGTCGGATTTCTTCGAAATAAGAAGCGTTCGAATCTGTTGAGCTATATTTTTCTAATTGAAGTGAAAAATCAAGATTTCTCCTAATAGATTGTAAGTTATGTTCAAATCAAATTTTCAGAAAGTCGCTATGGAATCATTTATAAACCATAACGATTTATTTAATATAAAAATTATCATTTTTGAATTTTGACAAGATTTTTGAGACATATACTTAATTTAATTTATAGAATTTTTCTGTAATTTTAAATTGGAAAAATTAACAACTTTTTTGTTTGGAGTATTTTATACCCTATATCAACAATCTGGAATTTCACAAAGTAAGTTATCTTGTCTATATTATTATATTTTTGGAATCGTGGCACATTACTGAATGCAACAATATTTTTATTTTTGTCTACAACGGTTCGTGAAATGAATGAAATTTTGTGTAATGGCTTGATATTTGACTGTTGCCTAGTATTCTCTACGATAATATTGGCTTTCTTTCGCTGCATTAACAGTAGTTGAAACAAAAACTTATATATATTAGTACTCAGCACAACAAAACTTTGTAGTCGACATAAAAATCCAAATATCCAAAATTTCATTGCAGTCTACTCAATGGACGTGCGTTGTCTTTTTCAAATGAATATAGGTATGAATAGTGCAAGTATAAAATCAAATTTAAATAATACGTCCAATATTTTTAGGATAAAATTTGTATGCATTATGTCTGTGCATATGAACATAATGTAATTTTAACATGCAATATTAACCATGCATATGATGCAGACGTTAATATGGCCTTGTATCATCAGTTAAACTTATTTAATTTGCTTCTTACTTCCATTGAATATGTACTATAGTTTATGTCCTAATATTATCAAAACTTATTTCATATGTTTCTTACTTCTATTGAATGTATGTACTACAATTTTATGACCGGAGGATAAATCAAAACACACACTATAATAATAATACATAATATAGAACTATGATTTTCTTTAGAAAATTAAATTTAGATATTGAACTACATATTTACGCACAATACCATACATAACGAGCCACTCTCTGCACATGCTACTTTCTAAAGCAGTAGGCTTAGCTTAGAAGTACCGATCTGCACACCAAATGAATTGTCACCTCTCACCCATTAAAAGATCTGTGCAATCTTTACTCATAAACATTGTAGAACCAAATGTGCTAGCATATCCATAGGAAAGGACCTCTCTCATTTTCGAATAGTTTTTCTATCCTAGAATCTACTAAAATGGATTGAAACGAAAGACTAGTTAAATAATAATAAAAAAACAAATGAAATATGTATATGTTTGTGTTCCTTGGCTAACAAGCCAAACAGTACGTCCCGTACCAAGGAAAACAGCTATATAAGAATTGAAATTTCATTACAGTCCTAACCTATGTCGGTACAGTCCTACTCATGCTACAACGTGATGGCCAAGTTTCAAATGATATAAATACAGGATCTTCTTCCTGTTTTTGGTATCCTGAAACCAGTGGAAAAAGAAGTAGAAGCCTTCATGGATTACGCAAAAATTCAAACAAAACGAACCCTCCATGGTGAAAAGAAATATACAAAAATCAAAACCTCGACATATATATGTTTCAATTCCTGACGAGAATCTCGTCAATTTCCATATCATTTTTACTGGGTTCTATTGAAGTTTTTGGACGTTGTATTTAGAACAGCAGTGGACTTAAAGTCCACATATCTGGAAGATGCAAGGTATGATTTGCGAAATGGGTATTTTACTTGCCTTCCTAGCATCGAGTACTTCTTGAATACAAATTATTGTGCATTTCTAGAACGATAATTGTCGCTACATTTACTGTTGCAAGGGTTTAAAGCTCCGATGATGCAGGGTGAAGCAGGCATCGAGTTTTACGTTATGGGTATTAAGAAGAAGTGCTTGTGATGGGGAGGTGAATGGTATTGGTAGTTTTAAGTATTTTAGAGAAAGGAAGGAACAGTTGTGGTAGAATGATCTGGAATGGGGTTTGAAAATATATGGAGCACAAGCCATTTTGGGGAAGAGAATATTGTTGGTGCCGGTTTTAAAATGAGCTGACGGGCCGACTTCAAGCCCAGTATAAAAAAGGGTTCATTGGCCAGTTTAAATATGTGAAGCCGAGAGGAAAAAATTATATAAAATAATTTAATTATAAGGAGGAGGGATCCAGATTTGTTCACGTGGAAGATGGAGTTCCTCAAGCGGGTCTGGCATTTTTGACATAAGTAATGGGCCGTTATATATAAATGGTAAAGCCCATTTATTTTTTAAATTTATTTTAGTTTTAAAATTTAATGATGTATGACTTGTAAATACTACACCATACTCATACGTTATCCAAATTCAACGAACCAGGACTCACTAGGATCGTACGGTCGTAGACTACACAATGGAACCAATTTAGAGCGATTTGGAGGTCGTTACAATTTTAGACAAAATAAAATGGTTGAACCAATCTATCGAGCGTTAATCGTTATTTCATGATTGTTGAACAAGGTGAGTAAACTCACTAACTCTGTCCAGTTTTATAATATCATAAACGTGATTTAATATTGATAAAAATGATTGAATGCCGTGTGTGATGGTTATTTGGATGATTTGCTAATTGGTTGAAATTATAGATACCATTATATATATAAAACATTGCTTAAATATTGATTATATTTATAATATTTCATATTGATATGAAATTAATGTTGATTAACATATGTGGATGCAGAGAAATAGTTTGGAGGAATCCAGCTGGATTCCTCAACAATTATATTGTTGTTTTTCTTATATTTCATTATATGATGTGACGAATAATCTGTGGTTGATTATTGTGTATTTGGGAATGTTTTAAACAACATTGACCTGAAATAATTGGTACTAAAATACCGTAAAATATATTTGAATATATTGGAAAAGAACTTGGGGTTTCAAAAGAGAAAACTCTATTTTTAAATTGAAATTGAATTTTGATTGGCTAGAATATAATAATTTGTTCAATTATATAAACAAGTAATTTGATTTATAAACGATTTTTATAAATGAAGCAAAACGATTATTATTAAATAGTTTGGAAATATAAACTCAAGAAATGAATTTATTTAAAATGAAAAGGGAAGTCGTTAGAAAGAAAAATGATGAGATTATTTCGATACTCGACGTCTGAATAAAGTTAAAACCATAAGGATTTGTAATTTTAATTCGACAATGCCGAATGTTATTAAAATGATTTATTTTTAGAATGTATATATTATATAATTTGGAATTAGACAAGAAAATTAAGAATTGGTTTAGAACCAATAGATTATAAATAGATTATGAAGTTGATATTTAATTATATACTTGATTTATAATTAACGAGAAGTTTACTTGAAAATCGAGTTTATGAAGTGTAATATGAATATTGAATAAAATAACTCAATCAATGATATTTTAACCTATTATGGGATTTACCTTGTAAATCTAGATTTATTTTATAAAAATAGTCCGGATTTCAGTAAAGGAAATGATATTCACATTTTAAAGTAAAAAATGATTTAAAAGCAAACGTTTTACGAATTGGAGTGGGTATAAAGGAAACTGGTGATGTTTTGGAAATGATAAATTCAAAATTGAATTTTGAAACTGAGTTGACCTGAAACGCTAAATGATTCCGAAGTCCGGAACATTAATCGAATATGAATTTTTCGAAAGAAAGTTATACATTGAAATTCGACTATATGGAATTTGGGAAAGTAATATTTACTTTCCATTTCTAAATGTTCATTTATTTAAATATAATGAATCAAAGTTATACTTTAAAGATAAATATTTTGGAATAGGGATTATAATGCTAACATTATAATCAATATTTTCCGTAAAAGAAGTGGATTCATAAACCGAATCCGAGAATTTCATATGTAATGATTTGATAAGAAATAATAGTAATGGAGTTAAGGAAATTAGAAACTAACCGGAGATTAGTTAACTTGAATGGCTTTCTGAGTATTGGTCTGATGTTGGTTTTGGCCTTCGGGGATAATACTTAGGAAGTTGTTATCTTACTAGTTCATGGTTGGGGACTGATGGATGTGAAAGAATAGTGATGCGTGAATAAGATATGGAAAAGTTTTCCAATGTTAATAACGTATATTTTCGAAATATGGGAAATAAGTTGTGAATATATGGAAACGTTTTCCTAGAAATCGTGAGAGGCTAAGCAAGTTGTAAAAGGTATTCGGGTAAAGATATTTAAGGGAAATTGGGGAAATGAATAAACTATTGATAAATTAGTATAAGGAGTTCAGTGTTGATGGATGGTTGATCGATATAATTTCCATTTGGAAATAAGAACGTTGGTTGTATGGTTGTTTTTCCTTTGATAGTTAAATAACCAACTATCAAAGTTTTGACCATTCTCGTTGCCAATACGGAGAGACCGAGATCAGATTTATTATCTGAAAAACATTCGGTATGGGCATTAGCATTGCAAATCAAATATGATGAAGACAATTGAAGATGGAGTTTATGCAAGGGTTGTTCTCTACGATCCTAGGTAGAAATTACCTAAAATGGATTTACATAATAGTGCCTTTGGTTTGTCCGGACCCAGGACAACTTGAATGGATGAATGTCTGACAAAGTATATCTAATAGATTTCGTAAGTTGATCTCTTCAAACGTATTTACATTGGTGGCGAAGGAATTCGTTTCTCATAGCTTCATACCCATGGTATTATTAGAGAAATCAGTTTGTGATTTGGCGGGTATGATGATGTGGCATTCAAGGTAAATAAAACGTGATCTGAATAATGGTAAGTTACGACCTCAAGCCTCATCAACCAGGAAATGGCAAAAATCAGGCAGGCAGCATAGCTAAGTGGGTCTCTCTCATTAGTGTGTATTGTCACCATCTAGAGAATATTCATATTTGTTACTTCTTTTCATTTATGCATCTCTCAGGAATAGTTATGTTGGTATATCAACTGTAAGGTGACAATATATTCAGAACATTCAAGCAAAATGAATGGCCAGTCATGTGTGGCTGAGTTGCAAGATATTCTTGTTGAACTCCAGTGTATCCTCTCTAGAGTACACTGATCGGAAGGTGGTTCCATACCTTGTAATAGTTGGAAATCAATTCCCTAATAAGAGCCCGTATTTTTTCATGTATACCATATATGTAGAGGTGAGATGCAAGCATTCTGCTGGATTGTGATTTACTTGTATTAGACACTATTATAATATCAGAATAGTATTGATTATAAGAAATATTTTGGGTTATCCTAAGGTATAAACCATCCGTGTTTATGTATGGATCGGTCTTACGATTATCTTTTCTTCTGAAAAGGATTTTGAAAAGCTAAACCGAATGATTGGAGTTTATTCACACCGATCCCATGACTGACCCAGGGTTTATTTTGTTTTGGTTTACCCTAAACTCTTGGGTGCCCAAATTTGTACGAGCAGTCAAGTAGTCGAGATTTTACAGATACTTGAAGGAGCTTGGATCAGGAAGCTTGGACATTAGATATATATAGAGTTTATTTCCGTTGAGGTGTTATGTGTTGTACTCTGATAAATGATCTCTATATACAGTTACAGCTTCGTATTTCGAAAGTTCTGTTGTATAATATATTTTATTTGTTCCGCTGTGAGACTCGTATTTACTCTGATTCTGTTCTATTTTATTCTTCTTCTTCTATTCTAACTTTCTTTCTTGTTATTTCTCACCCTCTAACTTCTTTCTATTAATGATCTGGTATTTTCGATACATGAATAGTCGACATTGTGTTTTATGTTGATTTTCGAGGTCGAAAATCCCTGGGTCGTTACAATATATGTATGTATGTATTTAGACATCTTACTTAGTACAAAGGTGAGCTCACCCAATATTAAATATATATATATTTGATATAAGATTCATATTTTGATATACTGTATGTATGGTCCTCCAAATACTGGAATTTTAAATTCCAGCTATACTGCCCTATATGTTTCTTATGATGGAGTAAGACTTATAGCAATATATATGTTGATGTATTTTACTTATGAGCTAAACTAAAAGGAACTCAAGTTTTAATACAAGAACGTGTGTTATTTCTTGATGCCCCAAGCATGTATTCGAACTCGAGTCTGTTGCTGTAAGAATATATTTATTGTGACAATGTATACTTTAAGTAGCGTACAAATTTTCGTTTTTTATGTATACTTTAAATATGATTTAACTATTACATCAAATTATAACTTAATATTTGATTTTATGCTATAAGTATAAACAATTATATATACATATATCAAAATACTGGATTAATTTGATTAATGCATTGCTGGACAGATTTTGAACACTTGTTGAATAAACTAGTTATTATAATTGCCTTTGCATGCAATTGTTCTTGTATATAATTATGGAAGTATTATTTTTATAGAGAAATGAATACATATATATACACACACACTTTGCTATTTGAAAAACCGATAGCATTTAAATAATGAAAATTAATCCCCTAGCCTAATTGTCCATATGCATATATGAAATGATTATCCCTGCATACTGATGCAACACTATGATATATGAAATGAAAGTATAAAGAAAAGTAATGGAGATAAGGAGGAGAGATGCAGTAGAAATATGTATTATTAATTGTAACTTTTCTCATACAAGAAAGAAATACAAAGCAAGAGAATATATAATACATTGCCCAACGTTTGGATGCTAAATTTAAGGAGCAATGGTCATGCTATAATTAAGGGACTTTCCTGTAAAGACCCAATGTTCACATGCTAAATAAAGAGCTTAAATTAAGGAGCAACGGTCATGCTATAATTAAGGAGTGATGTGTGGTTAAGTGTGAAACCAACATTAGCTCCCCTCAAACAAAACTAGGTTTTTTCTGTCTTCTTCATTCCGCCCCCGTCGCTCACTTTTAATTCCTCCTTTAGTCTTATAAAATTCTTTGTCGATAGCGGCTTTGTAAGCACATCAGATCTCTCATAATATGCTAGGATGTGGCATACCATTAACTTTCCATTTTGGGTTCGTTCTCGTACGAAATGTAGGTCTATCTCGAGGTGTTTTGATCTTGAGTGCTGAGTTGGATTGAGAGACAATGATAATGTCCCTCTATTGTCGCACCAGATGACTGATTTTCTTTTAGGAGTGCAACCTAATTCGTGTAATAGTGACTCGATCCACGAGATTTCAGCGGTGGCGCTAGCAAGAGCACGGTACTCCGCTTCAGTGCTTGACCTCGATGTGGTTGTCTGCTTCTTGGTGCACCATGAGACAAGATTTGTGCCAAGAAACACGCAGTATCCCGATACGGACCTTCTGTCATCAATGTCATTAGCCCAGTCTGCGTCACTGAATCCGTGTAAGCTCATTTCTTTATCGGCAGTTATTGTTATTCCATGGTGTCTAGTTCCTTGCAGGTATCTCAACAACCTCTTGACGGCTATCCAATGTTCAGATAACAAATTTTGCATGTATTGGCTTAGTTTGTTAACGCTATAGCATATGTCTGGTCGTGTAATTGTTGCATATTGTAATGCTCCAATTATAATTCTGTATTGAGTAGCATTATTAATGGCTTCACCTTTAAATTTAGATAGGCGTGAACTGCTGGTCATTGGTGTTGGTAGAGATTTAGCTTGATGCATGTTGGCCCTTTGTAAAATTTCAGCAATATAACTCTGTTGAGATAGGAACATTTCATTTTCATTTCTTTTGATTTGAATCCCTAAGAAATAATTTAATTCGCCAAGATCTTTGATGGCAAAGCTTTGGTCGAGAACTTTTATGATCCTGTTGATTTCCTGTGTGTCATTCCCTGTTATTAGCATGTCATCCACGTATACAAGGATGTATACGGCATTTTCATTATCCTTTTTCATGTATAGGGATTTCTCGGATTTTATTTGTGATAAACCAATTCTAGATAGGGTTAGATTTAACTTTTCATACCATGCCCTCGATGCTTGTTTGAGGCCGTATATAGCTTTGTGCAGCTTGCATACTAAATGTTTATCGCCATTGTTAACCTCATATCCCTCTGGTTGTTGCATATAGACTTCTTCAGTTAACTCGCCGTTTAGGAAAGCATTATTCACGTCTAATTGCTTGATATTCCATTTTTTACACAAAGCTATAGTCATAATGATTCTAATTGTTGTGGGTTTTATGACTGGTGAAAAAGTCTCGTTAAAATCGAATCCAAACTGTTGAGCGTATCCTTTAGCGACGAGTCTGGCCTTATATTTGTCTGTGGTCCCATCTGCCTTCCTTTTTATTTTGTATGTCCATCTGCATCCTATGACGTTCTTGTGAGTGGGTGGTGCAACCAAACTCCAAGTTTTATTTTTCATTAATGCCTCGTATTCGTCATTCATAGCTTGTTTCCACTTTTTAGATTTGGCTGCTTCACTATAATTTCCTGGTTCAACCTCATTCAATGATAGGTTATATACCTTGGGTTTGAAAATCCCATGTTTTGATCTAGTCACCATATGATGTCCGGTTTGTGTTTCTTGTGCTTGAGGTTGATGGTATGCGTTGATTCTGTCACTGTTGCTTTCCTCGCTTTCATGTTCTTGCTGATTGCTGTAAGTTTCTTCGTTGTTACCATCGTCTGCGTTTGTTTGAGTATTGCTTGTATGTGTGTGTATGTTGCATGTGTCATGTCCCTCTTTGTTGTTGTTACTGTTTGTCTCTTGCTCCATCAGTGGTGGCATATTGATAACTTTGATTCCATGATCTTGTCTGCACTCTTCCTTTGTAGCTTGTTTATCTGCATATGGAAAGACATTTTCATCAAATATGACATGCCTTGATATATAAATTTTTCCATTTTTGGCCAAGCATTTATAGCCCTTTTGATTTTGTGGGTAACCAATAAAAATGCATGGGCATGATCTCATGCTAAGTTTGTGCGTGTTGTAGTCCCTTAGGCATGGAAAGCATAGGCACCCAAAGTTCTTCAATATTTTATAGTCTGGTTTTCATTGAATATCATTTCATGCGGGGTTCTATTGTTCAACACTTTTGTAGGTAATTTATTTATGAGATACACAGAAGTGTTGAATGCTTCATTCCAATATTTCATTGGTAATGCCCCTTGTGATAGCAATGTTAAACCAGTTTCAACTATGTGTCTGTGCTTTCTTTCGACCAAACCATTTTGTTCAGATGTGTGGGGGCAGGTTAGCCTATGTCTTATCCCCTTTTGGATGAAGAATTTTGTGAGTGGTTTGAACTCACCCCCACCATCTGTTTGTATAGCTTTTACATTGCAATTGGTCCGTTTTTCAATAAAAGTTATAAACTGAATTATTGTATTGCATGTTTCTGATTTGTTTTTTAGCATGTATATCCACGTGTATCTTGAATAAGCATCAACGAGGGATAAATAGTACCTGTGTCCTTGGTATGAGTTTAGTGGTGCTGGTCTGTAATGACCCGCATTGGCAGAGGTATTAGAATTAATTTATTTGATTATATAAATGGTGGTATAGTGAATTTAATGGTCGTGGATTTAAGTAATGATGAATATTTAATTAAAATATTAAATTAAATAATATATTTAATTTTGAAATAATCAGAATTGGCTGAAATGGCGAAATGGCGTGAACTGGATCATATGTGATATTTAATTTGGTTTAGAATTGAATTAGAATAACGAATATATTTAAATAATAACAGTTTGAATGTATAATTATATTTTAATTAAAATCGAGCTTGAAATGGCGCTGTAGTTCGTAAATTGGCGATTCGAACTTCAACTGAATGTACATGATTCGTTTTAAGCCGGATTTCAGTGAAACAAGAAACGTACGAAGCTGGTGGAGTAAATCTTCCTAGTGGAAGAGAAAAATCAGGATTTCATCGTATAGATTTTGAGATACGTCCTAATCAAATTTTAAAATAGTCGCTATAAAATCGTTTATCGACCGTATCGGTTTATTCGATATAACTAGAGATCGGGTTTGAATTTAGACAAGGTCCTTTTGAGGCGTAGTGATGATTTAATTTTTAGAATTTTACTGTAATTTTTAATTAATTAAATACGCAACTTTTTATTTGGATTATGTTGCACCCTAAACCAATATCTTGGGATTTCACAATATGAGTTCACCTACCGGTATTTTTATATTTTTGGGATTGTGGCACCAAGCTCGTCTCAACGGTGTATTTATTTCAGTCCGCAGCACTCGTACATGGATATATTGGACAATATTTTTTCTCCATTATATAGATTAGTAAACCCGGATATATGATATGGGATACTTATGCCAAATCATATATCCGAATCATTTTGCACTGCGAAATGAGTGGTTGTTTCAATTCCTTGGTTCTCAAGTCATTTCATCCTTACCGGCAACTGACTGATGCGAGGACTACTTCAAGTCTTCAATTCTATCGGTAGGTTTAAAGTCCGAGATTTGAACTCAAGGTATCTACAAATCAAAAATATAACCACTATATTAGTAGTTCTCAATACAGTGCAAACTACAAAACGAAATGTCATGAACGAATTGCCTTTTTAATTGTTACTGAATAAGTAACAAATTGAATGAAACAGATATTGGTACGTCGAACACATAAGCACTCATTCTTGTGGCCCTCTGCTAATACACGCGTTTTAGTTCTCCTCCTCAAAATATAGGTAGCTTATGCACTGTCCAAATCATCACACGTCGTACCCCTTCTACAAACTTTCCTTTACTACCAAGTAAACATCTCTGAGTAGACAACGACTTGTACGCATCAGTATATTATATTCATTTTCGGGATACTTGACTGCTAAGTGATGGTATCTATAAATACAAAATGCAAGGGGGATACATCTTTTTTCTCTTTTTAATCCTCTGTAATCAAAGAACCCAAAATACTTGAATTCCTATCCTCTTCCATTTGAGTTTCTCCACCGTTCCATGCGGAATACTGAAAAGAGGAGGGTTACTACTTGAAGGCGAGTTCGACGTGGATGGGTGTACGGTGAAGCCGAGGCAACGCCAGATCATTGGTGACCTCCGGCGAGGTGAAGGAGCGAACAAAAGGGAGAGAGGGAGCAGTGTTTTCGAAGTGGAAAGGAACGGAGTTGATGTGTTGGTGACCGGATGGGGTGATTGTTGTTTGGAAGAACGTGATGAAGAAGGAAGGGAGGATGGTGAATGTAAGGAAGCCGTGGGATTTAAGTTTGGGAAGGACGGGATTTTCAGAAAGTAAAAGAATGGTGAAGTGGTGAATTACTGGTTTCGTTTTACTGGAGGGGTATGGTATTTTCTGTTTTTGAGTTTAGTGGAATTTGCGAGAATGGAAATCCTGGGAGAACGATGAGTAGTAAAGATGGATAACGGCTTTTGTTGTAAAGCTTCAAATTGGTATGATGTTGGATAGTTTATTGAAGAGTTTGAAGTAAAGATTTGTGGTGATTAGTAGTGTGATTTTAGTTAAGTAAAAATGGAAGAAAGTGGGAGTTAAAAGATGCGGTTATGGTTAGAGTTTTACAGGAGGAATCACGGCTGTGTTTTTGAGAATGGGAGATAAAGACAGGGTGCGGTTATGTCTGGTGTCGGGCCGGTTTAAAGTGGTGAGGCCCAAAATAAATATAACTAAGTTTAATTTTATTTTAAAAAGTGTACCAACTTGTAATTCTAATATCTGGTACATACATTATCGAAATTTCGAAAATTCAGATCCCTTGGGACCGTATGGACGAGAGCTTCACACTGGAACTGACTGGAAGTGGATTGGAGCTCGTTTGAATTTACGGCGAAATAAATTGTTTGATTCAAATCAAACAAACAGTTTATCGTTCTTTAACGATGAACTGCCAAAGTGAGTAAATCTCACTAACTCTGAACAGTTTATAATTTCATGTTGTATTTTTAGAACTGTTAAATATTGGCTGATTGACTGTGTGTTGGCTGTTTGATTGAACTGCTAGTCAGTTAGTGAATTTCTATATTGATTCTGTTTAACAGAATATATCATATGGAACTGAAAGTGATGTTGATTTTATTGTATAACATCTGTGATGCAGGGAAACAGGTTGGAGGAACCCAACTGGGTTCCTCAACATTTATTTTACTGTTTTTCATATATTGTGATATATGATGTGATATATAATCTGTTGTCGATTATATGTGTTGGACGATACTGATCATCGTGATTTGATATGTTGAATACCATAACATACCGAATGTTGATAAAGGAATATTTTCAAAGTGTATTTTGAAAATGAATTATTTATATAAAATTGATGGATTTTATATAGAAAAGGAAAAGGATTTTTACAAAAGAAATATTTATAAAATCAAAGGATAAGTTAGAATAAAAAGGAAATCATTTGTAAAGTGAAGAACCGTTACTAAAAGTAAATCTTTATAAATGAATAGTTTATTCGAAAAGGAGTTAATCGATGTTAGTTTAATCGATTAGAGTTAAAGCAAAGGAGTTAATCGATGTTAGTTTATCGATTAGAGAATAAAGTAAAAGGAGCTAATCGATGATAGTTTAATCGATTAGAGTTAAAGCAAAGGAGTTAATCGATGTTAGTTAATCGATTAGAGAATAAAGTAAAAGGAGCCAATCGATGTTAGTTTAATCGATTAGAGTTAAAGCAAAGGAATTAATCGATGTTAGTTTAATCGATTAGAGTTAAAGTAAAAGGAGTTAATCGATGTTAGTTTAATCGATTAGAGTTAAAGCAAAGGAGTTAATCGATGTTAGTTAATCGATTAGAGAATAAAGTAAAAGGAGCTAATCGATGCTAGTTTAATCGATTAGAGTTAAAGTAAAAGGAGTTAATCGATGTTAGTTTAATCGATTTGAGTTAAAGCAAAGGAGTTAATCGATGTTAGTTTAATCAATTAGAGTTAAAGCAAAGGAGTTAATCGATGTTAGTAAATCGATTAGAGTTAAAGAAAATGAGTTAATCGAATATAGTTATTCGAATAGAAAGTAAAATGAGTTAATCGAATATAGTTTATTCGAAGAAAGTAAAGGGAGTTATCGAATATAGTTTATTCGAAAGGAGTTAAGTGAAATGAGTAAATCAATAGCGTTAGTCCAATAGAGTTAATCCACTAGTGTTAGTCCAATAGAGTTAATTGATAGGGGTTAATCGAATAGAGTTAAGTGAAAAGAGTAAATCGAATATAGCTATTCGAAGAGGTTAAGTAAGGAAGTTAGTGAAAGGAATATAAAGTGAACTTTGCCTATTTCAAAGTTAGAAATGTTGTTCAGTTAAGGTCTGAGAGGTAGTTCTACCCCAACTTGATTGGCTTCATTTTTAACTAAGGAATAGTTAAGGTTCGGCAGTAAAGGAAATGGTTTGAGTTGGCATAGCGATGTTTGTTTAAGCATATGTCTAAGTCCAATAAAGAAGCTTTGGAAATGTTTTCCAAATAAGAAACCAGAAATGTTTTCTAATAGAGAAAACAAGAAATGGAAATGTTTTCCATTGTTAATAATGTATATTTTCCCAATTTAGAAAATAAGAAATATTGAACATAGGGAAACAGGAGATAAGTAAATTAATGAAATAAAGAGATAAATGTTGAATGATGTTTGATCGATATAAATTTCCATTTGGAAATAATATCATTGTTTGCACACCTGATTTTCTTCGATAGTTAAATCACAGACTATCGAAGTTTTGATCATTTTAACGTTGTTAATATGGAGAGACCGATTGGATTATTATCCAAAGAACCACTCTGTATTGGCATAAGCGTTGCGAATCATATATGCCAAAGGAAATTGAAGACGGAGTTATGCAAGGGCTATCCTGTTTACAGAATAGTGCCTTTGGTTCATCCTATTCCTGGATGACTTGTATGGACGTATGTCTGACAGAGTATTTCCAGACGATCACGTATATTGATTTCTCCAACCGTACCAAGAGTGGAAGCGGAGAAGGAAACTTCTTTTAGCTAACACATAATGTATGGTTGAGGACGTCAATCGGTGATTTGATGGATTTGACGATGTGGCATTCAAAGTGAATCTGGTGTGATGATAAAGCGTAGCTTATAGCCTCACATCCGGTAAATGACAGAAATCGGACAGGCAGCATGGCTAAGTCGGTCGCACCGAAGTAGGGTGTATAATCACCTGATCTAGAGTTTCATTTACTTCTAAAAATCTATTGTTGATGCTGTCCCATTCGGGAAACGGTTGCTGATCCCAACCGTTGGTGATATACATTCGATACACTCAAGAGAAATGAGTGGTCGGTCATGTGTGGCCGGGTTGCAAGATGTTCTTGTTGAACCCAGTGTATTCCTCTCTAAAGGTACACAAGCGAAAGGTGGTTCCATACCTTGTCATAGTTGGAAATCCATTACCCAATACGTGCTTGCGGTTTTGATTGTATACTATATATGTAGAACGTGAGATGAAAGCGTTTCTGCTAGATGATTTTTATAGTTGTGGTTGATAGGCATTATTATAATATCAAAAGGTTTTTGATATAAAGATAATTTGGATTCTCATAATGGAAAAACCCGTTCCGTTATGCGGCGTGGTCTTATGAGATATCGTTTACTTGTTCGAACTGTTTTAAACTGTTTTACTCATAGCAGTCCCATGACTGACCCGGAGTTTATTTTGTTTTGTTTTCCCTAAACTCTTGGGTGCCTAAATTTGTATGGGCAGTCAAGTAGTCGGGATTTACAGATACATTGAAGAGCTGGAGCAGGAGGCTTCAGAATTATATCGCTATTATTACTCCGCTGTGTTGTAAGTGCTGTACTTTGATAATGATGTGTATATGCAAGTACAGATGTATATTTCAAGTTATGTTGTATATATTATATGTTATTCGTTCCGCTGTGAGGTTCGCGTTACTCTGATATTGTGTTCTTCTTCTTCTTCTGTTCTAAGTTTCTATCTT
>JASFAX010000243.1:0-75863 GCA_030737875.1 Allium sativum | reverse complement strand
CCTCGAACAATCCAACAACCATAATGAATAAATGCCAGCGCTGGTAGGTCCCTGGCACCACTCTAGCTAGAAAGAAATGTGTGCACTCCCTGCGTTCCCTTCTCCCGTTTTAGACTCCGCCGGTGTGTGAGGCTCGTGAAGTCACGTCATACACAAAGCTATGCCTAAACAGGCTATGCTTTGATCATCCAACAAGGCCTGCTTTTCAACAAGAAACCTTGATCATTGCATCTTAGTATGCCACACTGTCACTCCATACCATACCATTGCTTCTCCATCAATACATAAATGGGTGTTAAGTAGTGAATAAATTCTCCACCACCAATATTTATATATTAACAGAAAATCAACAATATGATATATAACGAAGTACGATGTCAGACACACCATCCATTTAAACTTATGCTCTGGGTCTGAACGAAAGTCAAATCCGTTCAATGAACATGTTCGTTCGGATGACGATCATGACCTCGAATTGGGAGCAAATCAATTCAAAGCCTCAATCGCTGTCTTCCTGAGGGGAAGATTGACGGTCTTCATTAGTCGTCTTCTTCTTCAATTCTCATCGTTGTTTTGATTATTTGGAATGAGATTAACTGTGACGGCCGTGAATTTCGCTCGATCTGAATTAGTCGTTAAACCGATCTAGACCGTTCGAAACCCCTGATCATTGAGAACAGGACAAATCAGAACACAAACAAAAGAACATTTTATTGCTATTACAACAATTCCATCAGAATACAAGAATATACAGAGTATAATTGAATAAATCACATTCAATAAATATCAGAGGTTACAATAAATTACATAGCAGCGGAAAATAATACAAAGCACAACTGAAGGTGATATACGGATACAGAGCTTTCCGGATATCATTCCAGCTGTAAACCAGGATCCTGTGAATATAAATCTGCAAAACCAAAACTACTAGCTGCCCGTGCGGAAAATAGGGGCACCCAGAGTTTAGGTTAAAACAATAAACTCCAGGTCAGTCATGTGACTGGTGTGAGAACTAAAACAGTTATTTAAAACTTTACTTTAAAAGAGAGTAATTCAAGGGACCACGCCGTATAACACGGAACGGGTTTCCTCCCAAGAATACCAGTGTCTAGAATAAACAACGCAATGCTTTTTCGAAAAATGAAGCTATTATAAGACCCAGGTCCCATCACACAATGCAACGCAAGCCGGAGGATAGGGTTTTACCTTATAACAGCCAAACATGCTTGGTACGTTTAAAACAAATCATTTGATACTATAATAAGTGTATAGTGTCAAAACAATTCAATCATAAATATAAATCATAGACGGCATGAGTGCCCCATCCCACTATGTCGCCATACTAGGCTCTACAAATAAAACCAAAATACACGTATTGGAAATTGGATTTCCGTCATGAGTCGAGGCAAGGGGCAAGCTCCTCTCCGCGTTCGAGACACTCTAGCAAATGCCTCCGGGTTACGCTGTAACACCCCACCTCCACCAGGGTGGCTCTTGCAAGCAACTCTGACTTTGGTGGGGCGTTTTAAAACAAGGTAAACATGCATAATGATATAACAAGGCAGGACATGACATATATATATGTAAATAAACAGAGTAAGTAGATAGATACAACAGCGGAAGGATTTTAAACCATTTCAAAAACAAGTCTGCTACATCATAATGTCAATTTCCCAAATAAACAAGTCTAGTACATAAAATAACATCATCTGAAACTGAAAAGGAAAACATATAAGTAGCTATCCCCAAAGTGGAAAAACCATAGCGAGCTCAAGTCCAAAGCATACATGAGCTATCCAAGAAAGCAGCTAAGATCCAAGCTAGGCTCCTGTATTCCCTCCCTGAGAACCTGGGGGGGGGGGGAAACGGAAGAAAAGAGGCGAAAGAAAACAGGTCAGTCAAAAAGACTGAGTAAGCCCTACTACGATCAGTCTATAAACTAATAAAGTTAACAGTATGATGGAAACTGAGATGATCATAGATAACAACATACTGGCATGATAAATTAACTACAAGATAGATAGAGGTGTCATCGCATAAACAAGGTTAAGTTTTGCACCACGGTGTACTAGCAAACCAACATAACAGGTATTGATCCCTTGGCCCAAGCTTTGGCCCAATAACATGAAGTGACCTTAATATAAGGTCTAACCAAACGGTCTAGTCGATCGGCTCCCTATAAGCCTAACACGTCAAGTGTTGGTGTCCATACGGCCCACATATGGATGTAGTCAGACTGTGCTGGGTCCACCTTCGGGTGTATCAAGCCCTCGGGTGTCAACCCCAGACACTGAAGCAATAATGCACAGTCTAAACCTACTGGTACCCGTGCCTCGAGTTTGTCTAATACCGGATTACGTGCACGTCCGTAGCCCGCCTGGACCCGCACCACTGTACCACTCAGCCGTCGCTTTGGTCGCTTACATCAGTCCAGTAATCGTGCCCCGCCCTAGCCTAGCCTCTAGGGTTGTGATGATACCAAACTGGGATTACTGCTGGAACAGACCACGTTGCTAGGGTTTCCTAAGAGGGTTAAGTGCGATTTAACCCTTCACTAATCATGGATTAAATTGGTTAAGTACAACTTAACCCCATTTCAATCCCTCAAATCCCCAAACGGATTAAATTGGTTAAGTGTAACCGACAGTTCACAACTTAACCCCATTTCAATCCCTCGAATCCCCAAATTGGTTAAGTATTAGTGGACCCTGACTTAACCCTAATCATGAGGCATTAATTAATTTAATGCACCTTAACCTCTCACATTAGACTTTGTTGTGGTTACCTAGTTAAGCCAGTGGGTTCCGGGTAGATTTACACCACAACTTGGTCTAACCTCGGGTCTTGGCACCACATGACCAACTTCTCACATTGGGTCCTATTGTTTGTAGCCACTAGTTAAGCCGGTCGGTTCCGGGTAGAATTACGCTACAAACTCAACCCAACCTCGAGTTGGCCACACTTATGTTTTCTAAGGGTCATGTCCACTTTATTTCAAAACATAATTACAAGTCAACAAATACTTGGGTAGACCTAACTTAATAGGTAAATTCCCAAGGGGTAGACCTAACTTAATAGGTAAATTCCCAATCTTATATTTTCATGTATTTTAAGTTTACCCGAACCCCCCAACGTCATTCTATCGCTTACATATTCGTAATAACGCATAAAGGATAGGAAGAGGGAACTTGGCATAACATACATGATGAACTTGCATATCACAACAAACATGCATAACATGTTAGACTTGCATAACTTAGCATAGTGAACTTGCATATTATTATAAACATGCATAACTCAATAAACTTGCAAATCATGGCATAGTGAACTTGCATAAACATGCATAACTCAATAAACTTGCAAATCATGGCATAGTGAACTTGCATAAACATGCATAACCCAATAAACTTGCAAATCATGGCTTAGTGAACTTGCTTAAACATGCATAACTTGTTAAACTTGCAAATCATGGCTTAGTGAACTTGCATAAACATGCATAACTCAATAAACTTGCAAATCATGGCATAGTGAACTTGCATAAACATGCATAACTCAATAAACTTGCAAATCATGGCATAGTGAACTTGCATAAACATGCATAACTCAATAAACTTGCAAATCATGGCATAGTGAACTTGCATAAACATGCATAACTTATCAAACATGTGTAACATGGCATATTGAACTCGCATAAGCATGCATAACATATTAAACATGCATAAATCCCAACTTTCATCACATATTAACTTTAGAGTTTCTAAAATGAAGGTAAGAGGGCTTACAATGCTTATGCGGACTCAAATAAGTATAGCAAATGTAAGAAACCCCTTATGCAACAAAATAAAACCCCAAAATGCAAGCAAACTTGATCAAGACTCCTCCTTTATGATGACAATGGAGAAACAAGACTTTAATGCAAGCTAAAGAGGATCATACAAGCCTAAATACACTTGTATGCATGGAAATCTCTTAGGGATTTGTTTAGGAATTGTATGAAGAGAGTGGAGGCCATGAGAGTTTTGATTTTGGCATAGTTTAGTTGCTAGAATGAATAATGAGTGATTTAGGGTAGGTTAGGGTCTTATTTATAGATTAGGCTAGTGATTTAGACCATAGGATTAACCCTAGGTAGAATTAGGTCCATCAGATTTCAGAATTCTCCAGAACCAAGCCACACAACCAAGCCCAAATCAAAATGGTGCGCCAGGCAAAACTGCCCGGCCACCCCGTGTCGACAGGGCTGTCGACAGGGCTGTCGACACCCTGGGGACCCTGTCGACATGCCTGTCGACATGGGGGTCCTAGCGGGAATTTTCCCGCCTGCGCCAGTTTGCCCTAATTCCCAATTTTCAACTTGAAATTCAAATCTGTTTTTACTTAGGAATTTTCTGAAAACTTCAATGGGCCTTAACTGGGTCATACAGACTCCGATTTTCGAAAACTCGGACTCTATTTCGCGTATTTTTCCGAGACGAACGCAATGGCATAGCCCGTTTCCCTTGATTCAGATTTTAGAATTAAATTCTGCCTCGATTTATGTTATAACAGGTTATTGAAAATACGGGTTGTTACATACGCACTCTGGGCAACCCCGGATCCTCCAAGGCCGGTCCTCACTTACGTTAGAGGATTAATTATGCCTGAACACACGTTTCCCGGTCCTTACAGACCTATAATCGAGGCGCCTCGCATCCAAACCACAAAGGTGAAAAGTATATAAATGTCAGGGCTGGTAAGTCACTGACACCACCATAGCTAGAAAGAAACGTCATGCACTCCTTGGGTCCTTATCCCGTTTTTGACTCATACCGTAATGTTCGTTTGAAATAAATGGTCGAAATTCACGAACTGCCGCGGCGCGGCGCGTTCTATTCAGGCCATTATATTATATATATAATATATATAATATATATTTCGTCGATTTCTATTTAAAACAAATTATATAAATAGTTTTAAATTCGTTTCAAAAGCAATTTCAACTTTCTTTTCAATTCAAATCAAAATTTAATTCTTCTTTATAAATTCGTTTTAAAATTCATTTCTATTCAATTCAAATTTCAATTCAATTTGAATTCATTTCAATTCGCTTTCAATTCAATTTGAATTCGTTTTCAATTCAATTCAATTCCAAAGTCGTTTTCTATTCGATTCAATTCAAATTGGTTTTCTATTCGATTCATTTCAAATTGGTTTTCTATTCGATTCAATTCAAATTGGTTTTCTATTCGATTCAATTCAAATTGGTTTTCTATTCGATTCAATTCAAATTTGTTATATATTCAATTCATTTCGAAATCGTTATATATTCAATTCATTTCGAAATCGTTATATATTCAATTCATTTCGAAATCGTTATATATTCAATTCATTTCGAAATCGTTTTATATTCAATTCATTTCGAAATCGTTTTATATTCAATTCATTTCGAAATCGTTTTATATTCAATTCATTTCGAAATCGTTATATATTCAATTCATTTCGAAATCGTTTTATATTCAATTCATTTCGAAATCGTTTTATATTCAATTCATTTCGAAATCGTTTTATATTCAATTCATTTCGAAATCGTTATATATTCAATTCATTTCGAAATCGTTTTGTATTCAATTCATTTCGAAATGAATAAAGTCGATATAAATATCGTTCACGTCAAAATGGCGTCAATCTAATCAACACGGCTTCACATATTTCTATTTCAAATATTCTATTTCAAATATTTCCTATTATCAAAATATTTGTTATTATCAAAATATTTCGTTCAACACATGACTAATCTCAACGGATGAGTACAGTCAACACATGAACCTTTATATTATATTGATAAAGATGTAAATTTTATTATAAAAATATTTCGTTCAACAATGACTAATCTCAACGGATGAGTACAGTCAACACATGAACCTTTATATTATATTGATAAAGATGTAAATTTTATTATAAAAATATTTCGTTCAACACATGACTAATCTCAACGGATGAGTACAGTCAACACATGAACCTTTATATTATATTGATAAAGATGTAAATTTTATTATAAAAATATTTCGTTCAACACATGACTAATCTCAACGGATGAGTACAGTCAACACATGAACCTTTATATTATATTGTTCTTTATTTTCTAAATTGGAATGAGGCCCAATCAATCACCATATAAAATTAATTATATGGATTTTCATACAACACATGTATATAATAGCATTGAAAAAGAATCAACCATCAACCAAAGTGTACTACACTGTATAAGCATCAAATATAGATATCTAACGCTTATACAGCCTGTCAATCTATCGATCGACATATTTAATTAATCAGGATGAGTGGAATTCATATTTCATCCCAACACCCGTGTGGGGTTTCAAATCAACAAACACAAATTTTAATTGTGCAGTTGGGCGATGTGTAAAATTTATCGACCCAATCAATGTCATTCAAATAGGTGTACATAAACAAACCGTCCGGTTTGTAAATAAATATTTATTTATTCACATTCACGTTAAAAATTATATTTTTAACGATAAAACATTTTATTTTAACATATGAATTTTCATTCAGTTCATTCTTTAAATAAAATGATATTTTTATTTTCTAACTTATTTTTATTTTCTAACTTATTTTAGAGAATTTCGGCGGCATAACGGCACGATACTAGAAACAGGACAAGGCCTAGCCTTATCCCCGGTCTAGTGAAGGACCACGCCATTCACACATCAATCATATCAATTCATTTCACCAAACAATTCAATTTCTATCAAATATTCCAACTAATCTATGCAACCAAACAAACAAGTCCATGGTCTGTGGACGATTGTGTCGGGTGCTACTAAGCACCGTCTGCATCCTAGTATATATATATAACTATAATAGAAATTGAAGAGTGAGAAGTTCTCACCGAAAGCTATCCTAACTTCACGGCTCTTCACTGATAGAAATCTTCATCGCTATCGCATCTTCGTCATCTTCTTTTCCCATAGCCACTACATATATAAAAATCACACATTTTTATATTTTGATGTCTTTAAAATAAAAATCACATTTTTATTTATTCACTTTCAATTTAAAAATCATATTTTTATAATCGCTTCTTACATTTAAAAATCGAATTTTTTTTTACTTCTATTTTATATAGATAAAAATTATATTTTTATCACGCTATTTTCCATATAAAGATTTCGCCTTTTCTAAAATAAAGATTTCGCCTTTTCTAAAATAAAGATTTCGCCTTTTCAAATTTAAAGATTTCATCTTTTCAAATTTAAAGATTTCATCTTTATAAAAATCTCATTTTTATTTTTCTACACATATAAAGATGGTATTTTTAATATTCCTATTATGTAAAAATTATATTTCTAACTCTCTACCTAACCAAAAATCATATTTTTACATCATCTATATAGTAAAGATTATATTTTTAATACTTTAAAAATATAAAAAATCATATTTTTATTACTTTAAAAATATAAAAATCATATTTTCACTACTTCTATATAGATAAGATTATATTTTTAATATTTCTACTACACAAAGATAATATCTTTAGCCCTTATATAATATAAAAATATCGTCTTTGTTATAAATAAAAATCCGACTTTTCTTCAAAATAAACTTATCTTTTTAAATTGAAAACTGAAAATAACATCGATAAATCCTATGAAATAAAATAAGTAAATCTCACCTAGAACCGAATGGAGGAGGGCTAAGGCGTCGCGTCAGAGGCGGCAGGAGGCGCTGCTCCTGCGCTGGTGGCGGGTCAACGGGTGGATGGTGATGGTCGGAGGCGAGGCTTCGAAATGGGGAGGAGAGAGGGGCGGCGGGTCGGGGTTTTTGGGTTCGTCGGGCTTCAGGGGGGGCTGCTGCGGCTAGGAGGCGTCGCGGGGAGGGGGCTTGGTGCGGTGGCCGATGGAGGTGGCGCCCCCTTTGGTGGCGGCGGTTCATCGGGGAGGGGCGGCGGCTCCTCCCCCGTCGCTCTATTCCTTTTTTTTTTTTTTTTTTTTGAAAACGATTTCTGATTTAATCAGGGGGGGGGCAACGGGTTAAAGGGGAAGAGAGGGTTTTTTTTTATTATTTAATTATTTAATTTGGCAAAAAGTTGACTTTCACATACGACCTCGAAACGAGGCCCACCGCCTGTCGTCCATAACTAATTACCCCCATTCCGAACACAATGGGATATGTATCGTAGGCTGATTCGACTGTTACAATCAGTTTCCGTTGAATCTACATTTAAATCACTAAATTGGATTTGAACGCGTATTTCAATTTACCGGGGTCACATACTAACTCGAAAAATTCCAGAAAAATATTTTCTAGCTTCGTGTTGACGATACGGTCCTAACAAAACTAGTTTCGTCGAATTCTGAGACCGTTTGAAAAATGGCCATTTTCCAGTCGATTAAAATCAACTAAAACTGGTCAAACGCGTTTTCCTTTACCACGCTCACATATTGATTCGCAAAATTACGAAATTTGAAACCTAGCAATAATTTGACACTGCGGATCCAACAAAAGTGGTTTCGTCGAAATCCGAGGTCGTTTGCAAAATGTCCATTTTTAGGGGCCTGAATTCCATAACGACTATTCAGAATTTTCAACTGGACATATCTTTTGATTCCCGCTATGAAATCTTGATTTGTCGGATTCGTTGGAAAGATATTATCAATTAGATCCTAATGTTTTTGGTTTCACTAAAATCCGGATTGTTTTGCACCCGTTACATTCAATTGAAGTTTGAAATCCAATTATCGAACTACCGCGCCATTTTCAATTCTATTTATAATTATATATAAATATTTATATTCTAACGACAACGTATATAATATATACGTTCGAATTATATTCAAAATAAATTTCTTGTCGATATTATTTAAAATAATCTATTTTAAATATTCAAAATTCGCTAAAATTGCCAAAATAAAAATTTTTAAACTGGCCCAGATTTTTCGGGTTATTACAATCTCCCCCACTTAAAACTTTTCGTCCCCGAAAAGGAACAAAGTCGAAAGTGGTTTGATTAATCAACACTACGCTCGATCTGGCTTCCATTCTCCAACTTTTCAGTTTTTGAGAATTCTCAAATTTTCAAAAATTTGGCTAACACCCTAAATTTTCGAAAAATTTCGCCATAACCTCCCCTGCACCGGGAGCATCGGGGAATTTCAAATAGCATCCCCGGTCCTTCTAATCTCAAAAAGAAAAAGAAAAAGCCAAGCGGCTAGCCAATAGGCTCATAAAATCATCATCACCCAAACAAAACAGTAAATTATGTAGTAAACATGTACCTATTTGTCGGGCAAACAAATTTTATTCTCTGGCTCTAGCCTCCTTGCTATGACCTGTTCAATAA
Organism: Allium sativum; assembly: GCA_030737875.1. Taxonomy (NCBI): domain Eukaryota; kingdom Viridiplantae; phylum Streptophyta; class Magnoliopsida; order Asparagales; family Amaryllidaceae; genus Allium; species Allium sativum. Next base: position 66,520 of record JASFAX010000243.1, on the reverse strand, counting down.
AAGTATATGTATATGCAAGCAATTGCGACCAATTTTCAATATAAGTTAATATTTGATTCAATTAGGCATAATTGGTTCAAAAATTAGCAAACAAATAAACAAACAACACAAACATCAATCAATTAGTGAATTAGAGTTTCAAATTCATAATTTGATACATATATACAAAAATCCTGTTTTTGATGCCAATTCACAACAATGTGTTCTAACTATATTAGTTTTGGTTCTCACACCAGTCTAATGGAAATATATAGATATCACACCTTCGAAACACGAAAATAATTACTAATGATGACGCGTCAATCATCAGAATCAGGTCCGGGCGACTAGAGTGTGATTCTATATCTATCTAATATATTAAAACTTCGAATATACGTTCATGACGCGTATATGCAAAACTTTTATATACTGGATTGTCCATATTCAAAATAAATAAATAATCAAATACGTTTAAAATGGTTTAAATTTTCAAAACAAAATTGTTTTCATTTGAAAAATATACTCTTCACACTCGTTCTAGGATACTACTGATCCTATCTCTAACGAGTCATTCTAATTGGATATTACTAATCCAATATCTGATGAATTCTTTCGTATGGTTCTAATGTGTCTTGTTCTCGAGCTCTGTAAACCAAAGCTCTGATACCAAATGTGACGGCCGTGAATTTCGCTCGATCTGAATCAGTCGTTAAACCGATCTAGACCGTTTGAAACCCCTGATCGTTGAGAACAGGACAAATCAGAACACAAACAGAAGAACATTTTATTGCTATTACAACAATTCCATCAGAATACAAGAATATACAGAGTATAATTGAATAAATTACATTCAATAAATATCAGAGGTTACAATAAATTACATAGCAGCGGAAAATAATACAAAGCACAACTGAAGGTGATATACGGATACAGAGCTTTCCGGATATCATTCCAGCTGTAAACCAGGATCCTGTGAATATAAATCTGCAAAACCAAAACTACTAGCTGCCCGTGCGGAAAATAGGGGCACCCAGATTTTAGGTTAAAACAATAAACTCCAGGTCAGTCATGTGACTGGTGTGAGAACTAAAACAGTTATTTAAAACTTTACTTTAAAAGAGAGTAATTCAAGGGACCACGCCGTATAACACGGAACGGGTTTCCTCCCAAGAATACCAGTGTCTAGAATAAACAACGCAATGCTTTTTCGAAAAATGAAGCTATTATAAGACCCAGGTCCCATCACACAATGCAACGCAAGCCGGAGGATAGGGTTTTACCTTATAACAGCCAAACATGCTTGGTACGTTTAAAACAAATCATTTGATACTATAATAAGTGTATAGTGTCAAAACAATTCAATCATAAATATAAATCATAGACGGCATGAGTGCCCCATCCCACTATGTCGCCATACTAGGCTCTACAAATAAAACCGAAATACACGTATTGGAAATTGGATTTCCGTCATGAGTCGAGGCAAGGGGCAAGCTCCTCTCCGCGTTTGAGACACTCTAGCAAATGCCTCCGGGTTACGCACTCTGGGCAACCCCGGATCCTCCAAGGCCGGTCCTCACTTACGTTAGAGGATTAATTATGCCTGAACACACGTTTCCCGGTCCTTACAGACCTATAATCGAGGCGCCTCGCATCCAAACCACAAAGGTGAAAAGTATATAAATGTCAGGGCTGGTAAGTCACTGACACCACCATAGCTAGAAAGAAACGTCATGCACTCCTTGGGTCCTTATCCCGTTTTTGACTCATACCGAGGTGCGAGGCTCGCGAATTCACGTTATACACAAAGCTACGCCACAAAGGCCGTGCTTTGATCATTAACCACAAGACTTTGCTTTTCAACAGAAGCCTTGATCTATGCAACTCAGTATGCCACACAGGCAATTCATGCCATGCGATTGATATCTATCGATATATAACCTCTAAGCTCGTACGTCTCAGAGAAGGGCGTTAAGCAAGAGAATAAATTCTCCGCCGCCAAACAGATATATATTTAACAGAAATCAATCAACACAGAATAAAATCCAATGTCAGACACACAATCCATTTACAAGTTCGTTCTGGGTCTGAACGAAACCGGAGGCACTTTCCTCGCATATCCATCCATCTTCAAGTACGTCTGGACGACTACCAACCAATTCCATCCTCTTGGGTGTACATCCCAATCAGGATCGTCAGTAATTACCCAAACGATGTGAAGACTTCCGGTCTTCGACCACCGTCTTCATCTTCGACTTATCGTCGAATCGGTTATTCAGAATGGGTGTAAACCCGGACTTTCCGAACAACCCGCGTATATTAAAACAAATGTTACACAAACACAACATACGCCTCATTCCAATTCATTAGTCACTAACCGCAAATTAGCAAGAGAATAATTTCCCAAACATTAACCCCGAAGGCCGAAACCAACATCGGATCAATACCCAGGAAACCCTTCTTCTTAGCCAACCTACAGCTAGTTTCTAAATTCCACATTCTTAGGGAAAAGTTCCCATTAATTTTATCCAGGATAAATCTTTAAAATTTATCCTGTAATCTTCCTTTGGATGTCGTTTCAAACCAAATTATGGTTTTTCCAAACTAGTCGAGATTAGTGAACCATACCGAAGTAATTATTTATTTTATTTCCCAATCCCAACCTATTCATCCCATGAAGCAAAACTGGTAATACTCCATATCTAATACTATGGTGTTATCGGTAAAATAAATTACCATTTCACGTTCAAATCTAATTAAAGATTTAACTATCGCTTTGGAGCAAAACTAGTGATACTCCATTCTCGCTCGTTTTCTAAATTTGATAATTTAGATTGTAAATTCACATTTCAATCTAATTGCAGATTCGTTAAAACTCCTTTTATTGGGTTAAAGAACTAGGTGTTATTTAAAACACGGTTCACGACAAACCCAAATCACATTCTATTTATTTTCGGGTTAAAGAACTAAGTGTTATTTAAAACACAGTTCACGATAAACCCACAAATCAATTCTAGTTCAATTCAAATCAAATATATTTCGAATTCCGATTATTTAAAACCCCTTTTTAAATCTAGTTTATTTATTTAAAAATAAATCGGGTTTTAAATTTAGTTCAAACTAGTTCATTTTGATAAAAATCTATTTTTATCTTTTCAAATACGGAGTTTTTCATCCCAATTTTTCCCAAATCATTTCTAATGATTTTACACAAATTATTGATATTTTTAATAATTTTATCAAGGCCCGTACAATCGATTTCCAACAACGGCCATCGAACTGCACTTACAGCGACCTTTTCCAAATTTGATTTGGACGTATCTCCAAATCCAACCGTTAGATTTCAAATTTCTAATGTTCGTTAGAAAGCTCTTTTCGATACGAACCCAACGGTTCCGGTTTTAGGAGAATCCGACGGTCGGATCTCCCGTAATGTTCGTTTGAAATAAATGGTCGAAATTCACGAACTGCCGCGGCGCGGCGCGTTCTATTCAGGCCATTATATTATATATATAATATATATAATATATATTTCGTTGATTTCTATTTAAAACGAATTATATAAATAGTTTTAAATTCGTTTCAAAAGCAATTTCAACTTTCTTTTCAATTCAAATCAAAATTTAATTCTTCTTTATAAATTCGTTTTAAAATTCATTTCTATTCAATTCAAATTTCAATTCAATTTGAATTCATTTCAATTCGCTTTCAATTCAATTTGAATTCGTTTTCAATTCAATTCAATTCCAAAGTCGTTTTCTATTCGATTCAATTCAAATTGGTTTTCTATTCGATTCATTTCAAATTGGTTTTCTATTCGATTCAATTCAAATTGGTTTTCTGTTCGATTCAATTCAAATTGGTTTTCTATTCGATTCAATTCAAATTTGTTATATATTCAATTCATTTCGAAATCGTTATATATTCAATTCATTTCGAAATCGTTATATATTCAATTCATTTCGAAATCGTTATATATTCAATTCATTTCGAAATCGTTTTATATTCAATTCATTTCGAAATCGTTTAATATTCAATTCATTTCGAAATCGTTTTATATTCAATTCATTTCGAAATCGTTATATATTCAATTCATTTCGAAATCGTTTTATATTCAATTCATTTCGAAATCGTTTTATATTCAATTCATTTCGAAATCGTTTTATATTCAATTCATTTCGAAATCGTTTTATATTCAATTCATTTCGAAATGAATAAAGTCGATATAAATATCGTTCACGTCAAAATGGCGTCAATCTAATCAACACGGCTTCACATATTTCTATTTCAAATATTCTATTTCAAATATTTCCTATTATCAAAATATTTGTTATTATCAAAATATTTCGTTCAACACATGACTAATCTCAACGGATGAGTACAGTCAACACATGAACCTTTATATTATATTGATAAAGATGTAAATTTTATTATAAAAATATTTCGTTCAACACATGACTAATCTCAACGGATGAGTACAGTCAACACATGAACCTTTATATTATATTGATAAAGATGTAAATTTTATTATAAAAATATTTCGTTCAACACATGACTAATCTCAACGGATGAGTACAGTCAACACATGAACCTTTATATTATATTGATAAAGATGTAAATTTTATTATAAAAATATTTCGTTCAACACATGACTAATCTCAACGGATGAGTACAGTCAACACATGAACCTTTATATTATATTGTTCTTTATTTTCTAAATTGGAATGAGGCCCAATCAATCACCATATAAAATTAATTATATGGATTTTCATACAACACATGTATATAATAGCATTGAAAAAGAATCAACCATCAACCAAAGTGTACTACACTGTATAAGCATCAAATATAGATATCTAACGCTTATACAGCCTGTCAATCTATCGATCGACATATTTAATTAATCAGGATGAGTGGAATTCATATTTCATCCCAACACCGGTGTGGGGTTTCAAATCAACAAACACAGATTTTAATTGTGCAGTTGGGCGATGTGTAAAATTTATCGACCCAATCAATGTCATTCAAATAGGTGTACATAAACAAACCGTCCGGTTTGTAAATGAATATTTATTTATTCACATTCACGTTAAAAATTATATTTTTAACGATAAAACATTTTATTTTAACATATGAATTTTCATTCAGTTCATTCTTTAAATAAAATGATATTTTTATTTTCTAACTTATTTTTATTTTCTAACTTATTTTAGAGAATTTCGGCGGCATAACGGCACGATACTAGAAACAGGACAAGGCCTAGCCTTATCCCCAGTCTAGTGAAGGCCCACGCCATTCACACATCAATCATATCAATTCATTTCACCAAACAATTCAATTTCTATCAAATATTCCAACTAATCTATGCAACCAAACAAACAAGTCCATGGTCTGTGGACGATTGTGTCGGGTGCTACTAAGCACCGTCTGCATCCTAGTATATATATATATATATATAACTATAATAGAAATTGAAGAGTGAGAAGTTCTCACCGAAAGCTATCCTAACTTCACGGCTCTTCACTGATAGAAATCTTCATCGCTATCGCATCTTCGTCATCTTCTTTGCCCGTAGCCACTACATATATAAAAATCACACATTTTTATATTTTGATGTCTTTAAAATAAAAATCACATTTTTATTTATTCACTTTCAATTTAAAAATCATATTTTTATAATCGCTTCTTACATTTAAAAATCGAATTTTTTTTTTACTTCTATTTTATATAGATAAAAATTATATTTTTATCACGCTATTTTCCATATAAAGATTTCGCCTTTTCTAAAATAAAGATTTCTCCTTTTCTAAAATAAAGATTTCGCCTTTTCAAATTTAAAGATTTCATCTTTTCAAATTTAAAGATTTCATCTTTATAAAAATCTCATTTTTATTTTTCTACACATATAAAGATGGTATTTTTAATATTCCTATTATGTAAAAATTATATTTCTAACTCTCTACCTAACCAAAAATCATATTTTTACATCTTCTATATAGTAAAGATTATATTTTTAATACTTTAAAAATATAAAAAATCATATTTTTATTACTTTAAAAATATAAAAATCATATTTTCACTACTTCTATATAGTAAAGATCGTATTTTTAATATTTCTACTACACAAAGATAATATCTTTAGCCCTTATATAATATAAAAATATCGTCTTTGTTATAAATAAAAATCCGACTTTTCTTCAAAATAAACTTATCTTTTTAAATTGAAAACTGAAAATAACATCGATAAATCCTATGAAATAAAATAAGCAAATCTCACCTAGAACCGAATGGAGGAGGGCTAAGGCGTCGCGTCAGAGGCGGCAGGAGGTGCTGCTCCTGCGCTGGTGGCGGGTCAACGGGTGGATGGTGATAGTCGGAGGCGGGGCTTCGAAATGGGGAGGAGAGAGGGGCGGCGGGTCGGGGTTTTTGGGTTCGTCGGGCTTCAGGGGGGCTGCTGCGGCTAGGAGGCGTCGCGGGGAGGGGGCTTGGTGCGGTGGCCGATGGAGGTGGCGCCCCCTTTGGTGGCGGCGGCTCCTCCCCCGTCGCTTTCTTCCTTTTCTTTTTTTTTTTCTTTTTTTTTTTTAATTTTGAAAACGATTTCTGATTTAATCAGGGGGGGGGGGCAACGAGTTTAAGGGGAAGAGAGGGTTTTTTTTTATTATTTTATTATTTAATTTGGCAAAAAGTTGACTTTCACATACGACCTCGAAACGAGGCCCACCGCCTGTCGTCCATAACTAATTACCCCCATTCCGAACACAATGAGATATGTATCGTAGGCTGATTCGACTGTTACAATCAGTTTCCGTTAAATCTACATTTGAATCACTAAATTGGATTTGAACGCGTATTTCAATTTACCGGGGTCACATACTAACTCGAAAAATTCCAGAAAAATATTTTCTAGCTTCGTATTGACGATACGGTCCTAACAAAACTAGTTTCATCGAATTCTGAGACCGTTTGAAAAATGGCCATTTTCCAGTCGATTAAAATCAACTAAAACTGGTCAAACGCGTTTTCCTTTACCACGCTCACATATTGATTCGCAAAATTACGAAATTTGAAACCTAGCAATAATTTGACACTGCGGATCCAACAAAAGTGGTTTCGTCGAAATCCGAGGTCGTTTGCAAAATGTCCATTTTTAAGGGCCTGAATTCCATAGCGACTATTCAGAATTTTCAACTGGACATATCTTTTGATTCCCGCTATGAAATCTTGATTTGTCGGATTCGTTGGAAAGATATTATCAATTAGATCCTAATGTTTTTGGTTTCACTAAAATCCGGATTGTTTTGCACCCGGTACATTCAATTGAAGTTTGAAATCCAATTATCGAACTACCGCGCCATTTTCAATTCTATTTATAATTATATATAAATATTTATATTCTAACGACGGCGTATATAATATATACGTTCGAATTATATTCAAAATAAATTTCTTGTCGATATTATTTAAAATAATCTATTTTAAATATTCAAAATTCGCTAAAATTGCCAAAATAAAAAAAATTTAAACTGGCCCAGATTTTCCGGGTTATTACATTAACTCGGCCTTTCCAAATAATCTTCGTATATATATATATATATATATATATATATATTGAAAACTCTTCCTTATCGTTATTTCTAATTTATAAGAATTATTCCCAATTTTATTTAATTAAAAATAATTACATCTTTAATCAACAACGATTCAGGTTAATGGCGATTCTGGCACTATTTCAACCAATTTTGATTTTCACATATCTAAAAATCTAACCGTTGGGTTCTGACGTATTATATATCGTTGGAAAGATTTTTCCAATACGGTCCTAGCGGTTTCAGTTTCAAGGAAATCTGACGGTCGGATCTTTCAGTATAATCGTTTAAAGGTACGATTGTCGAAACGCGAACTACAGCGCGCGTTTCGTTTAATTTTATATTTATATATAAACATATATATAAATATAAATCGTTTGACGCTTTCAGCTACCAAAGTTCATTCTTCTTATTCTAGAAAGACTACGACGCAAAAATGTACTTTTATTAACGTGGTTTCTTATTTGTAACTAAATTACAAATAAAGATATACTTTTAAATTCATATTTTGCTCGCCAACTCTAATGCGACAAAATGATGGTTTCACAACGTATATTTCTATACTCAATAACAATATTATTTTGTCCGCCAATTCTAGTGCGACAAAAATAATAGTTTCAACACTGTATATTCTATATTCAATAAAAATATTATTTTTGCCCGCCCATTCTAATGCGTCAAAAATATTGATTTCCAACAATGTATATTTTAATAAAACGATATTTTTGTCTGCCAATTCTAATGCGACAAAAATATTGATTTCAACAATGTGTTCTTTTATTTACATAAGAAATTGTAGATAAAGTAAATTCTTTTTATTTCTCTTTAGTTCCTCTTGTTTATTTACACCAAATGTAAATAAATATCCTTTTTATCTAATTCATTCTTAATACATAAACATGTACTTTTTCTCTAACTTATTTTCCTCACGTAAAAAAAAATTTACTTTTTCTACTAATTCATTTTTATAACATAAAAATGTGAACAAGGTTTCATTGCTAACTTTGATCATTTTATTCACATAAGGACTGTGAATAAAATGGTTTCAAAGTCTGTTCTTTTCATTTACATAAAAGTGTAAATAAAAGCTAATTCTCAAGTTTCAAGTTTGTAACTTTTTATTTACAAAGGAAGTTGTAAATGAAATTCTAATGTCAATTTTGTTCTCCTTTTTATTATTTACAAAGAAAAATGTAAATATAATCTAATATCAAGTCTTGCTCATTTTCTATTTACAAAGAAAAATGTAAATAATCACTTTTCATGTTTTCAAGTTTTGTACTTTTTTTTTTTACTTACAAAGGGGATTGCAAATAAAGAACCATTTTCATGTTTTCTAGTTTTGTACTTTTTATTTACAAAGGAAATTGCAAATAAAAGAACCATTTTCATGTTTCTAGTTTTGTACTTTTTATTTAAAAAGGAAATAGCAAATAAAAGAACCATTTTCATGTTTTCTAGTTTTTGTACTTATTTATCTAACTCATTTTTATTTACATAAAAATACATCTTCCTTTGATTTACTTTATAACATAAAAAAAATGTGCTTTTTCTTTTATTCATTTTCATAAAACATAAAAATGAACTTTCTCTTTTATTCATTTTTATAAAAACATAAAAAAAATGAACCTTTTTCTTTTATTCATTTTTAAAAAAACATAAAAAATGAACATTTCCTTTGCATTGGAAAATGCAAGTTTTCTACTACTTTTATTTACTTTAGAAAATGTAATGTAATGGCGCGTTTTGTAAGGTATAATAATTAAGTTATTTAATTATTTAAATAACGAATATATTAAATAAACGACAGTTTGAACGTATAGTTTATAATATATTTATAAACGAGCTCTAAATGGCGCTGCAGTTCGCTATTTGGCGATTTGAACTTCAACTGAATATACATGATTCGTTTTAAGCCGGATTTCTGTGAAAACAAGAAACGTATGGAGCTGGTGGAGTATATCTTTCTAGTGGAAGAGAAAGATCGGGATTTCGTCGTGTAGATTTTGAGCTACGTCCAAATCAAATTTTAAAATAGTCGCTATAGAATCGTTTATCGACCATAACAGTTTATTCGATATAACTAGTTATCGGATTCAAATCGGAACAAGGTTCTTTTGGGACATAGCGATAATTTAATTTTTTGAATTTTACTGTAATTTTTAATTAATTAAATAAGCGACTTTTTATTTGAAGTATTTCGCACCCTGAAATCAACATTTTGAAGTTTCAAAATATGAGTCCATCTACCGGTATTATTATATTTTTGGAGTCGGGACACCTCGCTCATTACAACGGTATTTTTATTTATGTCTGTTACAGTTCGTACTTGAATGGGGTTTCATATAGAACGGTACCCTAAAATCAAATAATATATATATAAAGGAAAGGGATTCCTTCTATGCACGTATGTGTATCCTCCTGCACTGGTGCTTTCCATGATGTAGGCGAAGACAACTCATACCCTTTCCATCAATTCATGCAGACCGCACATTTTTCTTCACGTATAGGAATAAAATACGTATATCTCCACATAACCACAAGAAGCATATCAACTAGAAATACACACACACACACACACACACACACACACACACACACACACACACACACATATATATATATATATGCGCTCATCTACTCTTCTCTTTTGGGTTCTTCGAAACTTCACTTAAATACAAAAGAAAAAAAAAACGTGAGCAGCTAGTCTTCAATTCCAAACGAGAAACGAAAAATCAAAACAGAGGCTCCACTTAAAATCTCAAAACCCGTTAATACATGGTGGTCCTAGCGTGTGTTCTCTTCAACAAAGAATGCTACCAGAAGCTTGAACATTTGCATCGTTCACTGAGGGGAAACACTAGAGTCTGCGTACGAAAGCCGAGGAGATAAATGTTCAGCGTCGGGTGCGGACTGAGTGCGTATGCTGCTACGATGCGAATGGAGAAGTATGCTGTGAAACAGTGGTGAAGGATCCGCACTTGCGTGCAAATGTCGGAGAGGCTATTGGGGGGTCTGGAATCACGGACGTTGGTAGCTGGAGGGATTGAATCATGTTGGAATGGTGTGTAGGGGATAAAGGCAGGTGGAAGGGTATGTGCGGGAGTTGGTATTCAAATGGGAGGAAGAATATGGTGGTGACAGACTTGAAATTGACGAGCAGGAGTTCAATGCATTCTGGAAGGTTTCGAGTTTTGCTGTTTTCCTTTTTGTACAGCGAAGGAAGGACGAGATCAAGTAAAGGCTTTTAGGCCGGTGCTACGAGCTGGACGTTGAGTATATGGGGGGGTCGAAGGGAAAGAGTGACGTTCAGTCACTGTATGGATCATCGGTGATTCAAAGCCGTGAGGATAGAAGGGGACATGGAAACAAAAATCAGCGGTACCTGCAAGTTGGATGTGGAAGATGGGATTTATCTGGGTACGAGTTGGTGGTTGGGATGGAGTATGGGCCGGTGAATTAAAGTGGAAAGCCCAATTATATATATAAAAGGAAAAGGGCCCGTAAATAGGAGCCAGGGATTTTCAAGAAAGGGGGAGTCGCGGTAGAGTGCAGTATTGGGAAAGGCAAGAACGGTCCGGGTATTCAGATAAGGTATTGGACCGAAATTCTATTAGTAAGGCCGTAATTAAATTAGAATTTAAGTTTATTTTAACAACGTATTAACTTGTTATTTTTATATCCCGTACATACGTTATTAGCATTTCAAACGGACTGATCCGTTCGGATCGTATGGATTGTGGCTCCACACTGGAATTGACTGGGGAGCGAATCGAAGCAAGTTACAATTTATTGTAAAATAAATTGTCCGTCTAAATCAAATCGAGCGATGGTTATCGTAATTAACGATGAACTGCCAATGTGAGTAAATCTCACAAACTCTAAACAGTTTTATTTTCACGTTGTATTCTTAGAACTGTTAAAATATTGTCTGTTTGACTGTGTGTTGATTGTTTGCTTGAACTGCTAGTCAATTAGTAGAGATTTTATATATATATATATATATATATATATATATATATATTTACGTACGTATGTATATATATATATATATATAAACCGTCAAATAGTTATATGTTGATTCTGTTTATCAGAATATTATACTGGTGTTGTTTAACATCTGTGGATGCAGGGAAACATGTTGGAGGAATCCAACTGGATTCCTCAACAGTTATTTTATTGTTTTTCATATATTGTTATATGATGTGATATAAAATCTGTGGGCGATTATATGTGCTTGGACGATATTGAACATCGTGATTTGATATGATTGAATACCATAACATACCGAAATGTTGATAAGGGGATTTTCAATGTTTATATTGAAAATGAATCTTATTTATAAAATCGATAGGATTTTATAAAAAGGAAAACATTTATTTAATTAGAAAATAAATAAATGAAAAAGGATACATTTATTTAGAAAATAAATGAAATAAAATAGAAACATTTATTTAGAAAATAAATGAATTAGAATATAAAGGAATATTTATTTAGGAAATAAATATAGGAACATTTATTTAGATTATAAATAAATGGAATAAAGGGATATTTATTTAGGGAATAAATAAAGGAACACTTGTTCGGAAAATAAATAGAACCATACAAGGATAGATTTAAACCCGTGCTTCGCACACGGTATAACACGATATGGATTTAAATGAGATATTACATAGGAAATATGTTTTAAACGGATAAATTGAAGTAGATTAATTTATAAATAATGTTTTATAAATTACATAAATTATTTATCGTTGATAAATGGAATATATATAAGTCTGGACTTATATAGAGAAGTAGAAACGTTATTAAAAGGACATTTATAAAGTGAAGAACCGTTACTAAAAGTAAATCTTTATAAATGGATAAACGTTGTAAAAAGTAAATCTTTATAAATGGATAAACGTTGTAAAAAGTTAATCAAAGTAATTGGTTAAGTTAACCAAAGCGAGTTGGTCGAGTTAATCAAAGTAATTGATTAAGTTAACCAAAGTAGATGAGTTAAGATAAACTAAGCGGTTAATCGAAGTGAATTAGTTAAGTTAAACTAATTTGTAAATCAAAGTGAATTAGTTGCGTCAAAGTAAGTGAATTAGTCAAGTTAAACTAATTGGTTAATCGAAGTAAATTAGTTGGGTTAATCAAAGTGAATTAGCTGAGCTAAACTAAGTAAATCAGTTAGAGTTAATCAAAGTGAATTAACTAAGTTAAACTAAGTGGATTAGTTCAGTTAATCGAGACAAGTAAATCCAGTTAGGTTAAACCATTTGAGTTAACCAGTTAAAGTTTACCAGTTAAAGATAAACATTTAGAGTTGACCAGTTAAAGTTGACCAGTTAAAGTTGAACAGTTAGAGTTGATCAGTTAGAGTTACTCAGTTAGAGTTGACCAGTTAGAGTTATCCAAGTGGAGTTAATCAAGTAGAGTTGCCGAATATCACTTACTCGAAGTAGAGTTATAGAATATAGTGTATTCGAGGAAAGAGTAATCGAATATAGTTTATTCGAGTGGAGAAATCAAATGTTATTCATTTGAAGAGTTACCGAATATTATTTATTCGAAGAGTAGTTATCGAATATTGTTATTCGAAGTTAGTTAATCCAAAGGAGTTATTCGAAGTTAGTTAATCCAAAGGAGTTATTCAAAGTTAGTTAATCCAAAGGAGTTATTCGAAGTTAGTTAATCTAAAGGAGTTATTCGAAGTTAGTTAATCCAAAGGAGTTAGTCGAAGAGTTAATCGAATATAGTTATTCGAAAGAAGGTGTTAATCGAGTATAGTTATTCGAGTAAAGTTAAAAGACTTAATCGAATTTAGTTATTCAAAATGAGTTATTCGAATTAGATATTTGAATAGAGTTAAACACATTAGAGTGATTCGAATTACTTATTCGAATAGAGTTAAAGGAGTTATCGATTTTAGTTTGATCGAAAGGAGTTATCGATTAGTAAATCGAAAGGAGATTTTCGAATATAGCATATTCGAAAGAAAGAGATCGAATATTGTTTATTCGAAAGAGAGAGATTTCGAATATAAGTTATTCGAAGAGAGATAATCGAATATAGGTTATTCGAAGAAGAGTTAATCGAATAGAGATTACTCGAAAGAGAGTTATACGTCGAATTCGATTATAGCGAATTCGGGAAAGTACTATTTACTTTCCAGGGTTTAAATCAAGATTTAGTTATTGATTTAGAAATTAGGTGTCTGTTAAATTATTCAAGTTAGGAAATAAATTTATAATTTAGGTTAGATATTTTAGGGGTAGGAATTATAACGTTATAGTTATAATCAAACGTTGTCATATAAGAAGTGGATTCGTAACCTGAATCCGAGAATTTGCGTAAACAGATGATTGGAAAAAGTGAGTGACGAGCTTCATCTATTTCACAGTAAAGGACGTTGTTCAATTAAGGTCTGAGAGGTAATTATACCTCAACTTGATTAACTTCAGAATTGACAAAGGAATAGTTGTGGTTCGATCTAAAAGATTGATTAGGAATATAGCTAAGTAATAAGCGATAAATGGATTAAGCGAAACGATGTTTTATACAACGTTCATTGGAAATCCGTAAATGAGTTTTGGAAACGTTTTCCAAATACAGTCAGATATGTTTTCTAAACATAGAAAATGAAATGTTTTCATGATAAGAATTTAAGAAATAGAGTTAAGCAAATTCAGAAACTGACTGGAGAGGGTAAGATTAACGGTTTTCTAAGTGACGATCTGATGTTGGTTTCGACCTTCCGGATTGATACTTAGAGAATTGTTCTCATACTAGTTACAGTTAGGGACTGATAGTTGCGAAATAATAGTGATGTGAAAATAAGCTATGGAAATGTTTTCCAATGATTAATAACATATATTTTCCAAATATATGAAATAAGGAAATATGAACATATGATGATTGATCGATCGAATTTCCATTTGGAAATAAGATCGTTGTTTGTACACCGACATGTTTTCATTTGATAGTTGAATCACAGACTATCAAAGTTTTGACCATATTTACGTTGTAAATATGGAGAGACCGGTTGGATTATTATCCGAAGAACCACTCCGTATTAGCATAAGCGTTGTGAATCAAGTACGCTGAAGATAATTGAAGACGGAGTGAAGTGCAAGGGCTATTGTGAAAAGCCTAGGTAGGATGGATTCACTGAATAGTGCCTTCGGTTTATTCAGTCCCAGAACAACGTATATGGACGAGTGTCTGACAAAGTATTCTTAACGAATCATATATGTTGATCTCTTTAAACGTATTACGTTGGTGGCGGAGAAATTCGTTTCTCTTAGCTTTTATACTCGTGATGCCTTGAGAAATCGATAATGATTTGGTGGGTATGACGATGTGGCATTTAAAGTAATTGAAGCAATAATCTGTCAAAGTGATAAACGTGACCTCAAACCTCACCACCGGGAAATAATAGAAGTTGGGCTAGGCAGCATGGCTAGTTGAGCCATACCCAAGCAGGGTGTATTATCACCATCTAGAGAATATTCAATTGTACTTCTTTATAATCTATTTCAATGCTGTCCCTTATCGGGAAGGATGGTTGCTGATCCCAACCATCGGTGATAATATATTCGTTACCCTCAAGCTAAATGAGTGGACGGTCATGTGTGGCCGGGTTGCAAGACGTTCTTGTTGAACCCTAGTGTATCTCCTCTAGAGTACACTGATCGAAAGGTGCTCCCATACCTTGTCTGTTGGAATCCAATCTCCAATAAGCGCTCACGATTTTATTTGTATACTATGAATGTGGAACGTGAGATGCAAGCGTTCTGCTAGATTGATATCTATTTGTATTTAGACATTATTATAATATCAGAAAGATATCCTTTATTTAACCAAGTGTTGGAGCTTTATTCACACCAGTCCCATGACTGACCCGGAGTTTATTTTGTTTGTTTTCCCTAAACTCTTGGGTGCCTAAATTTGTACGGGCAGTCAAGTAGTCGGGATTTTATAGATACACTTGGAGAGCTTGGAGCAGGAGACTTCAGGATTATAGCTATTATTAGTCCGCTGTGTTGTTAAGTGTTGTACTTTGAAATGGTATGTATATACGAGTACTGATTTGTATTTCAAAGTTATGTTATATTTTATTCGTTCCGCTGTGAGATTCGTGTTTACTCTGATGATGTAAGTTATTCTTCTTCTTCTATTCTATTAGTTCTATCTTTTCTTCCTCACCCTCTACTTTCTTTCACTAACGTCTCGGAATTTCCGACTCTCGAGGTGTCGGAAATTTCCAACCGTTACAGTTGGTATCAGAGCTTAAGTTAAGTGATTACCTTGGCTCTGTGGCATAACTCGATAGAGATGGGATTCGTAATATCTTAGATTGAGTTTGAGTGTATATATATGAGCGCGTAATTGTTATTTAATATAAAGTGATTTTATATTGTGGAGATTTATTGGTTGAGTGGCTTATGAATTCTGGTCGATCAGTTGATCCACTGTATCGATAAGGGTTACTAAACACTCGAATACGATGAACCATCATGGTAAGTTTTGAAAGAGGGTAAATGAAATAATTTTTCCCAAAATATATTTATTTATAGAAGAGATATATATCTTGAAATTATTATAGTATATTGATTGTGTTGGTTGTTATTATAATCGAATAAGATTATAAAAGGGTGAAATGGTTATAATGACCAATCAGAATTCATACGAATGTAATATATGAAATAGATAAATTAAATATGAATTTAAATCAGATTTGGAATTTAAAATAAGGAAATTTTAAGTTCCTGAGAGATTTTGAAAATGTTTTTCAAATTGAAAATGATATATTATTGAACTCACTTCGATAGCTGGAAAATAGATTCTGATGATGAATATAGACATCATCAGTGTTCATTTTCGAGTTCTAAGTGACGGATTACTACCAAAGGTTTTGTTTTTGAATTGTTTTGAGAAAACAAGTTGTTTAGAAATTCAAAGGTTTTGAATTGGCATTATGATTTCAAATTGATTTGAAAGAAACCCAGGAACGTAAGTTCTGGAATTAAAATTTAACTAATGAAGTTAAATAAAATGAGATGGTAAAAATAAATTGAAATTTAACTTGAACCGAGTTAAATAAAATTGAATTGGATTAGAGATAATCTAGAATGGAACCAAATTGATAAGTCAATAATTTGGAATTTGATATTAGAGTTCGAATGAAATTCGAATTGGATTTGAGGATATGAACTGATTAGAGATCAAATGGAATGGATAACGTTGGTATATGTTGAAGTGGTAGCAGATGAAAGGGATAGAGTCAAATGCCCGACAAAAAGGTACAAGTTTATATCATATATGAGTTTGGATTTTATGAGCCGAATTGGCAAGCCGCTTGGCTATTTTGATTTCCTTTCGGATTGGAGGACGCCTAGAGAGGCGAGGGGTGGTTTGTCATATTGGCCAATACAAAGGAGGTTATGGCGAAATTTTTCGAAAATTCCAAGCGTTAGAACATTCTCATGATTTATGGAAATTCAGTTAGTCAGAATGAATTAATAATTTAATTGAAAATTAAATGGTTCAGTTAAAACTGGAGTTGGGAAGTAAACTAAAAGATATTTGAATCTAATTAGTAAAGTTGGTAGCATTTTCCTAGCTTAGCAATTTCGAGGATGAAATTATTTTAAGGGGGGAAGTCTGTAATGGCGCGTTTTGTAAGGTATAATAATTAAGTTATTTAATTATTTAAATAACGAATATATTAAATAAACGACAGTTTGAACGTATAGTTTATAATATATTTATAAACGAGCTCGAAATGGCGCTGCAGTTCGCTATTTGGCGATTTGAACTTCAACTGAATATACATGATTCGTTTTAAGCCGGATTTCTGTGAAAACAAGAAACGTGTGGAGCTGGTGGAGTATATCTTTCTAGTGGAAGAAAAAGATCGGGATTTCGTCGTGTAGATTTTGAGCTACGTCCAAATCAAATTTTAAAATAGTCGCTATAGAATCGTTTATCGACCATAACAGTTTATTCGATATAACTAGTTATCGGATTCAAATTGGAACAAGGTTCTTTTGGGACATAGCGATAATTTAATTTTTAGAATTTTACTATAATTTTTAATTAATTAAATAAGCGACTTTTTATTTGAAGTATTTCGCACCCTGAAATCAACATTTTGAAGTTTCAAAATATGAGTCCATCTACCGGTATTATTATATTTTTGGAGTCGGGACACCTCGCTCATCACAACGGTATTTTTATTTATGTCTGTTATAGTTCGTACTTGAATGGGGTTTCATATAGAACGGTACCCTAAAATCAAATAATATATATATAAAGGAAAGGGATTCCTTCTATGCACGTATGTGTATCCTCCTGCACTGGTGCTTTCCATGATGTAGGCGAAGACAACTCATACCCTTTCCATCAATTCATGCAGACCGCACATTTTTCTTCACGTATAGGAATAAAATACGTATATCTCCACATAACCACAAGAAGCATATCAACTAGAAATACACACACACACACACACATACATATATATATATATATATATATATATATATATGCGCTCATCTACTCTTCTCTTTTGGGTTCTTCGAAACTTCTTTTAAATACAGAAGAAAAAAAAAACGTGAGCCGCTAGTCTTCAATTCCAAACAAGAAACGAAAAATCAAAACAGAGGCTCCACTTAAAACCTCAAAACCCGTTAATACATGGTGGTCCTAGCGTGTGTTCTCTTCAACAAAGAATGCTACCAGAAGCTTGAACATTTGCATCGTTCGCTAAGGGGAAACACTAGAGTCTGCGTACGAAAGCCGAGGAGATAAATGTTCGGCGTCGGGTGCGGACTGAGTGCGTATGCTGCTACGATGCGAATGGAGAAGTATGCTGTGAAACAGTGGTGAAGGATCCGCACTTGCGTGCAAATGTCGGAGAGGATATTGGGGGGTCTGGAATCACGGACGTTGGTAGCTGGAGGGGTTGAATCATGTTGGAATGGTGTGTAGGGGATAAAGGCAGGTGGAAGGGTATGTGCGGGAGTTGGTATTCAAATGGGAGGAAGAATGTGGTGGTGACAGACTTGCTTTATTGAAGAAAGTGACGAGCAGGAGTTCAATGCATTCTGGAAGGTTTCGAGTTTTGCTGTTTTCCTTTTTGTACAGCGAAGGAAGGACGAGATCAAGTAGAGGCTTTTAGGCCGGTGCTACGAGATGGACGTTGAGTATATGGGGGGGTCGAAGGGAAAGAGTGACGTTCAGTCACTGTATGGATCATCGGTGATTCAAAGCCGTGAGGATAGAAGGGGACATGGAAACAAAAATCAGCGGTACCTGCAAGTTGGATGTGGAAGATGGGATTTATCTGGGTACGAGTTGGTGGTTGGGATGGAGTATGGGCCGGTGAATTAAAGTGGAAAGCCCAATTATATATATACAAGGAAAAGGGCCCGTAAATAGGAGCCAGGGATTTTCAAGAAAGGGGGAGTCGCGGTAGAGTGCAGTATTGGGGAAGGCAAGAACGGTCCGGGTATTCAAATAAGGTATTGGACCGAAATTCTATTAGTAAGGCCGTAATTAAATTAGAATTTAAGTTTATTTTAACAACGTATTAACTTGTTATTTTTATATCCCGTACATACGTTATTAGCATTTCAAACGGACTGATCCGTTCGGATCGTATGGATTGTGGCTCCACACTGGAATTGACTGGGGAGCGAATCGAAGCAAGTTACAATTTATTGTAAAATAAATTGTCCGTCTAAATCAAATCGAGCGATGGTTATCGTTATTAACGATGAACTGCCAATGTGAGTAAATCTCACAAACTCTAAACAGTTTTATTTTCACGTTGTATTCTTAGAACTGTTAAAATATTGTCTGTTTGACTGTGTGTTGATTGTTTGCTTGAACTGCTAGTCAGTTAGTAGAGATTTTATATATATATATATTTACGTATGTATATATATATATAAACCGTCAAATAGTTATATGTTGATTCTGTTTATCAGAATATTATACTGGTGTTGTTTAACATCTGTGGATGCAGGGAAACAGGTTGGAGGAATCCAACTGGATTCCTCAACAGTTATTTTATTGTTTTTCATATATTGTTATATGATGTGATATAAAATCTGTGGGTGATTATATGTGCTTGGACGATATTGAACATCGTGATTTGATATGATTGAATACCATAACATACCGAAATGTTGATAAGGGGATTTTCAATGTTTATATTGAAAATGAATCTTATTTATAAAATCGATAGGATTTTATAAAAAGGAAAACATTTATTTAATTAGAAAATAAATAAATGAAAAAGGATACATTTATTTAGAAAATAAATGAAATAAAATAGAAACATTTATTTAGAAAATAAATGAATTAGAATATAAAGGAATATTTATTTAGGAAATAAATATAGGAACATTTATTTAGATTATAAATAAATGGAATAAAGGGATATTTATTTAGGGAATAAATAAAGGAACACTTGTTCGGAAAATAAATAGAATCATACAAGGATAGATTTAAACCCGTGCTTCGCACACGGTATAACACGATATGGATTTAAATGAGATATTACATAGGAAATATGTTTTAAACGGATAAATTGAAGTAGATTAATTTATAAATAATGTTTTATAAATTACATAAATTATTTATCGTTGATAAATGGAATATATATAAGTCTGGACTTATATAGAGAAGTAGAAACGTTATTAAAAGGACATTTATAAAGTGAAGAACCGTTACTAAAAGTAAATCTTTATAAATGGATAAACATTGTAAAAAGTAAATCTTTATAAATGGATAAACGTTGTAAAAAGTTAATCAAAGTAATTGGTTAAGTTAACCAAAACGAGTTGGTCGAGTTAATCAAAGTAATTGATTAAGTTAACCAAAGTAGATGAGTTAAGATAAACTAAGCGGTTAATCGAAGTGAATTAGTTAAGTTAAACTAATTTGTAAATCAAAGTGAATTAGTTGTGTCAAACGAAGTGAATTAGTCAAGTTAAACTAATTGGTTAATCGAAGTAAATTAGTTGGGTTAATCAAAGTGAATTAGCTGAGCTAAACTAAGTAAATCGGTTAGAGTTAATCAAAGTGAATTAACTAAGTTAAACTAAGTGGATTAGTTCAGTTAATCGAGACAAGTAAATCCGGTTAGGTTAAACCATTTGAGTTAACCAGTTAAAGTTTACCAGTTAAAGATAAACAGTTAGAGTTGACCAGTTAAAGTTGACCAGTTAAAGTTGACCAGTTAGAGTTGATCAGTTAGAGTTACTCAGTTAGAGTTGACCAGTTAGAGTTGACCGGTTAGAGTTATCCAAGTGGAGTTAATCAAGTAGAGTTGCCGAATATCACTTACTCGAAGTAGAGTTATAGAAT
This sequence comes from Allium sativum, assembly GCA_030737875.1. Classification (NCBI taxonomy): domain Eukaryota; kingdom Viridiplantae; phylum Streptophyta; class Magnoliopsida; order Asparagales; family Amaryllidaceae; genus Allium; species Allium sativum. The sequence goes on along the minus strand of JASFAX010000243.1, from coordinate 45,590 downwards.
ATAGTGTATTCGAGGAAAGAGTAATCGAATATAGTTTATTCGAGTGGAGTAATCAAATGTTATTCATTTGAAGAGTTACCGAATATTATTTATTCGAAGAGTAGTTATCGAATATTGGTTATTCGAAGTTAGTTAGTCCAAAGGAGTTATTCGAAGTTAGTTAATCCAAAGGAGTTATTCAAAGTTAGTTAATCCAAAGGAGTTATTCGAAGTTAGTTAATCCAAAGGAGTTATTCGAAGTTAGTTAATCCAAAGGAGTTAGTCGAAGAGCTAATCTAATATAGTTATTCGAAAGAAGGTGTTAATCGAGTATAGTTATTCGAGTAAAGTTAAAAGACTTAATCGAATTTAGTTATTCGAAATGTGTTATTCGAATTAGATATTTGAATAGAGTTAAACACATTATAGTGATTCGAATTACTTATTCGAATAGAGTTAAAGGAGTTATCGATTTTAGTTTGATCGAAAGGAGTTATCGATTAGTAAATCGAAAGGAGATTTTCGAATATAGCATATTCGAAAGAAAGAGATCGAATATTGTTTATTCGAAAGAGAGAGATTTCGAATATAAGTTATTCGAAGAGAGATAATCGAATATAGGTTATTCGAAGAAGAGTTAATCGAATAGAGATTACTCGAAAGAGAGTTATACGTCGAATTCGATTATAGCGAATTCGGGAAAGTACTATTTACTTTCCAGGGTTTAAATCAAGATTTAGTTATTGATTTAGAAATTAGGTGTCTGTTAAATTATTCAAGTTAGGAAATAAATTTATAATTTAGGTTAGATATTTTAGGGGTAGGAATTATAACGTTATAGTTATAATCAAACGTTGTCATATAAGAAGTGGATTCGTAACCTGAATCCGAGAATTTGCGTAAACAGATGATTGGAAAAAGTGAGTGACGAGCTTCATCTATTTCACAGTAAAGGACGTTGTTCAATTAAGGTCTGAGAGGTAATTATACCCCAACTTGATTAACTTCAGAATTGACAAAGGAATAGTTGTGGTTCGATCTAAAAGGTTGATTAGGAATATAGCTAAGTAATAAGCGATAAATGGATTAAGCGAAACGATGTTTTATACAACATTCATTGGAAATCCGTAAATGAGTTTTGGAAACGTTTTCCAAATATAGTCAGATATGTTTTCTAAACATAGAAAATGAAATGTTTTCATGATAAGAATTTAAGAAATAGAGTTAAGCAAATTCAGAAACTGACTGGAGAGGGTAAGATTAACGGTTTTCTAAGTGACGATCTGATGTTGGTTTCGACCTTCCGGATTGATACTTAGAGAATTGTTCTCATACTAGTTACAGTTAGGGACTGATAGTTGCGAAATAATAGTGATGTGAAAATAAGCTATGGAAATGTTTTCCAATGATTAATAACATATATTTTCCAAATATATGAAATAAGGAAATATGAACATATGATGATTGATCGATCGAATTTCCATTTGGAAATAAGATCGTTGTTTGTACACCGACAAGTTTTCATTTGATAGTTGAATCACAGACTATCAAAGTTTTGACCATATTTACGTTGTAAATATGGAGAGACTGGTTGGATTATTATCCGAAGAACCACTCCGTATTAGCATAAGCGTTGTGAATCAAGTACGCTGAAGATAATTGAAGACGGAGTGAAGTGCAAGGGCTATTGTGAAAAGCCTAGGTAGGATGGATTCACTGAATAGTGCCTTCGGTTTATTCAGTCCCAGAACAACGTATATGGACGAGTGTCTGACAAAGTATTCTTAACGAATCATATATGTTGATCTCTTTAAACGTATTACGTTGGTGGCGGAGAAATTTGTTTCTCTTAGCTTTTATACTCGTGATGCCTTGAGAAATCGATAATGATTTGGTGGGTATGACGATGTGGCATTTAAAGTAATTGAAGCAATAATCTGTCAAAGTGATAAACGTGACCTCAAACCTCACCACCGGGAAATAACAGAAGTTGGGCTAGGCAGCATGGCTAGTTGGGCCATACCCAAGCAGGGTGTATTATCACCATCTAGAGAATATTCAATTGTACTTCTTTATAATCTATTTCAATGCTGTCCCTTATCGGGAAGGATGGTTGCTGATCCCAACCATCGGTGATAATATATTCGTTACCCTCAAGCTAAATGAGTGGACGGTCATGTGTGGCCGGGTTGCAAGACGTTCTTGTTGAACCCTAGTGTATCTCCTCTAGAGTACACTGATCGAAAGGTGCTCCCATACCTTGTCTGTTGGAATCCAATCTCCAATAAGCGCTCACGATTTTATTTGTATACTATGAATGTGGAACGTGAGATGCAAGCGTTCTGCTAGATTGATATCTATTTGTATTTAGACATTATTATAATATCAGAAAGATATCCTTTATTTAACCAAGTGTTGGAGCTTTATTCACACCAGTCCCATGACTGACCCGGAGTTTATTTTGTTTGTTTTCCCTAAACTCTTGGGTGCCTAAATTTGTACGGGCAGTCAAGTAGTCGGGATTTTATAGATACACTTGGAGAGCTTGGAGCAGGAGACTTCAGGATTATAGCTATTATTAGTCCGCTGTGTTGTTAAGTGTTGTACTTTGAAATGGTATGTATATACGAGTACTGATTTGTATTTCAAAGTTATGTTATATTTTATTCGTTCCGCTGTGAGATTCGTGTTTACTCTGATGATGTAAGTTATTCTTCTTCTTCTATTCTATTAGTTCTATCTTTTCTTCCTCACCCTCTACTTTCTTTCACTAACATCTCGGAATTTCCGACTCTCGAGGAGTTGGAAATTTCCAGCCGTTACATGTAAATTCTCTGTCTTCTACTTTCTTTGTATTTGGAAAAGGTAAATTTCTATTTTCCATTTCTTTACATTAGAAAATGTAAATTTCTATTTTTCTTAAAATTAGAAATGTAAGTTCTATTTTCCTTTACATCAGAAATGTAAATCCTACTAAATGTCACATTTTATCCTTTTTTTTTTTTACAAAAGTAATGTAAGCAATATCCTAATATTTACATTTCATGTTTTAATATTTTTATTTACAAAAGTTATGTAAATAAATCATTATCTACAAAAGTAAAATAAATCATTATCTTGTGTTCGCTAATCAAATTTGGTACTTTCACTTTTATTTACAAGAAGTGTAAATAAAATATCAACTAACGTTCGCTAATCTAATTAGGTACTTTCACTTTTATTTACATGAAGTGTAAATAAAATATCAACTAACGTTCGCTAATCTAATTAGGTACTTTCACTTTTATTTACAAGAAGTGTAAATAAAATATCAACTAACGTTCGCTAATCTAATTAGGTACTTTCACTTTTATTTACAAGAAGTGTAAATAAAATATCAACTAACGTTCGCTAATCTAATTAGGTACTTTCACTTTTATTTACAAGAAGTGTAAATAAAATATCAACTAATGTTCTCTAATCTAATTAGGTACTTTCACTTTTATTTACAAGAAGTGTAAATAAAATATCAACTAATGTTCGCTAATCTAATTAGGTACTTTCACTTTTATTTACAAGAAGTGTAAATAAAATATCAACTAATTGCAAGTTTTGTATTTTTCTTTTATTTCACATATGAATGTGAACAAAATCCTAAAACCAAATTTGTCTCTTTTATTTCATCTACAAATAAATGCAAATAAAACATAGTGTCATGATTACGTTTCTTTTATCATTTATTTACAAGGGAATGTACATACAATAAATGTCAAGTTTTCTAATATCATGTTTCTAACGTCAATATTTGATTCATTTCAACTATAATAACATGACGATGAAATTTTGATTCGTTTCAACAAACTATACATAACGATGGCAACTTATAAATTGGTGTCAAGTTTCATGTCCACACATACATCAACAACATATGGTTTGGTGTAAAATTCTCATGAATCAATGTGAACGTCTCATCTTTATTTTATTTTGTGAATCAAAATAAAATATTAAAACTTTATTTATCTTTTATGTAAATCAAAAATAAAAGATACTAACTTTCCTTTTATTATGTAAATCAAAATTTAAAGATTTAATTTCCATTTTATTTTGTAAAAAACAAAATAAAGATTCAATCTTCTTTTGTGAATCAACATAAAAGATTCAACTCTTGTTCTTATTATGTAAATCAACAATAAAGGATTCAACTCTCTTTTATTATGTAAAATCAAAAATAAAAGATTCAACTTTCTTTTATCATGTAAAATCAAAATAAAAGATTCAACTTTTGTTCTTATTTGTGAATCAAAAACTTTTCTTTTTATTTGTTTTGTGAAATAAAATAAAGACTTCAACTTTCATTTGATTTTGTGAAACAAATAAAGATTATAACTTTTCTTTTGTTTGTTTTACAAAAGCAAGATTCAACTTTCTTTTATCATGTAAAATCAAAATAAAAGATTCAACTTTTGTTCTTATTTGTGAATCAAAAACTTTTCTTTTTATTTGTTTTGTGAAATAAAATAAAGACTTCAACTTTCATTTGATTTTGTGAAACAAATAAAGATTATAACTTTTCTTTTGTTTGTTTTACAAAAGCAAGATTCAACTTTCTTTTGATTTTTAGAGAGAAATAAAAATGAAAATAGAAATAAAATAAAAATAATAATAAAGGTAATAAAGATGAGAATTTATTGAGATTCATCAAAATTTACAGATCTACACTAACATGGTTACATCATAACATCACAACATATCTCAATAACAATACAATATCACAACAACGCAGATTATAATCAATAATATACAATCATGATTTCGTAATGATCATTAATTTATAATTAATTAAAACAAATCAGAATTCTCACTAATTGGCAAACTGATCATTTTTGTTAAACACAATTCTAATTAACAAACATGTTAATTTTTTTCAGATCCACATAACACACAAATCACGGTTCAAATCAAATCACAAAGCATGGCGTATACAATGAATGGAGGAGAAAACAGTTATGATTTATTCATATTATTTAAAATAAATAATAATAAAAATAAATTAAGATTTCTCACCAATAGCTTTCCACTTTGCCAAATTTGTTTCTGTTTCAGTCCATATTCGTTCCATCACGTAGTGGTCGACGATGTGAGCCCAACGCATCACAGTTTGCAATTTTCTGAATTCGATTGCAAAGATATGATTGTTTGAAGATTTGATTTCTTAAATTAAAATAATAGTTTAAATAATTAATTTAATGATTTCCCTTAACCTTTGCTAAGCCTTCTTCTTCTCCAACTTTACCATGAATAGCTTTGAATTTAAGCTTCCCAATGGCCATGAATTTGCAGCCAAACCGCGGCCCTTGAGGCCTGAGATTTGCGAAAAATACTACCCAAAACATGATCTTAACCGTATGAATTTGTAGAGTATGTGAATCTCTACCTCTTCCATGCAGAAGTCATCTTCTAATTCTTGATGGATTTAGAGAAAAGAGAGAAAGAAATTCAAATTATTTCAGCCATAGAAGAAAGAGACGGCGACTGTAGAATAGGTTTTAGAATTAGAGTTTTTTTTTTTTTTGGAAATTCCTATGTGTTGTTTATATATGTTTTAATATTATTGTTAGATATGAATGTTAAACCTTAAATGGTAAATATTAATTGTAAATTAAAAGTAAAATATAGATATTAAATTCACTTGGTTTTTGGCAATAATTTAAATGAGCGTATAAGGCAAATTGAGAATGGAACGGATTTGCAAATGGCAACGATGTCTTAGGAATAAATATAAATGGGATCGATTGGGGATTAAACGAGGTGTTCTTTAGGCAATAAATAAATGATAGCAAAAACAAACGTTTTGAAACTCAAAACGCAAATGGAAATGAATGGATGCGATATTAATTCAAATGATGCATGGAAATAGATAATAAATGTCATGAGGAACCGAAAATGAATGAATGTAGGAAAATATATGGAAGGAGATGTGTAACGACCCAGATTTTTGAATAATTTATTTTAAATATTTAATATTGTTTTAAATATTTAGTTGATAATATAAATGATATTTTATATTGAATTATCAATTTAATATGGCCGTTTATATTTACATTCGAATTTAAATTTCAATATCAGATCATAGAGTTCAAAATAACGTTGTAACATTGGAACGATGGTTAGTACGTTAACATAGCGGTTCGTGATTTAAATTAATGGACCCCGAGATATTTAATTGTGGATAGGCTTGAGATCAAATCGATATCTGTTTAAAAAGAAATAAAAATCTTTCTATATCAAATCGTATTTAATAAAAATCAAATCAAAAAAATCTTTTTAAAATAAAATAAAAGATTTGTTGTGTACTTTAGCCTACACAAATTTAATACCTATGTACGTTTGTCCCCTTCAACTTCTTTATAAAACCGCGACATCTCCTCTTTGTTTCCCCTTTCATTTCCGTTCTGCCAAACAAACTAAATCAAAAGCTTCAGGAAATGGTTTCCCTCTTTACCACCGTAAATTCCTTTTCCTCAATAAAATTCCGCCCATTCCCTTCAGAAGGAAATGGCCTCTTCTCGATTCAAAATCGAAATCGAAATCCTCAGAAAAAAAAAAGAAAAAAAAAAAAAGAAGAAGCAAATTCGAAATCGAATTGGCAGCTCGGACTGAAGCTTGATACTGGTGCCAGCGAACTTAGGGTTTTTGGAAATTGAATTTGGCAAGGTCGAAGGTCGACCTGAGGGTATGGGTGAGTTCGCGATAAGAAGAAGCGGCGTTAGTGAAGTGATAGTGGAGTTCGATGTTGGGGCACGTCGAGGTGTTCATTTGGGCTATACGATGAAGCCCAGGTCACCGTTAGGAGAAGTCGACATGGGTTTTGAAGGTGAGTTCAGAAGCGACGTTCGTCGCCAGGAGCTCGACATTTGGGGGTTTTCATTTTGCAAGAGTTTGTTTTTCCTGTGTGCTGTCCCTAGTCACGTTGGGTCCTGGCAATAGAGAAGGAGGTCGCAGGGTTCTTATTGCCTGTATCGTGTTCTGTTCGTCCAAGGCAAGAAGAAGACGTGGGAAAAAGGGAGATCGATGAGGGGGGTCAACAGGAATGTGGAGGGTTCAGTATAGTGACAGAAATATTGTTCTAATTTTTAAGGAAGGAAAAGAAGAATATTAAAAGCAATTAAGGAAATCAGATTTGAACCCCAACGGTCCCGTAAAGCTCATGTAAACTTAAGCTCGCAAGGGTATGGGAAATTCTTGGAGTCAATTGGAATTAACTTTGGAAATCAAGGCAAAAGAATCAAAAATGGAATGCGAGTATATAAATCTCGGTGAGTAAATCTCACTCACCTTTAGAATTATTTTTATTCATTAAAAATAATTGTTTGTTGCTTGTGTGAATGCTTTCTGGTTGTTATATATATATATTAGTTATTTAGGCTATATATATATTGGGTTGATTGATTGGTTGGATTCCCGCAGTCTCATTAGCGGATGCCCGCAGTTTCATAGCGGATGATTACCCTATACGCCCCACGCTATGATTAGTGGATGACCTTCTATACCGCGATATTATGCCACGAAGCAGAATTGGTATTATTTATGTGCTAACATCTGTGGATGCAGGAAAACAGGTTGGAGGAATCCAACTGGATTCCTCAAAAATATATTATCTGTTTGTTATTTGGTCGCATATATATTGTTATATATGATGTGTCTGAAAAATAGATAATTCGTTGCTTTGTGTGTTTAAATATCACTGGGCTTGAATATTGATTTGTAAAAATATCGTGGAAGGATATTTGAGATTTAAAAAGGGAAAATTCTATTTTTAAATAGAATTTTAATTTTTAATGGAATAAAATATAAACTTGTTTTGAAAAATAAAACAAGTAGTTTCTTTTAAACGAAGTTTATAAATAGTTCTTTATAACGAAGTTATAAATGAAGTGAAGAGAATTATCATTTGATAATTCAGAAATAGAAATACAAGTGCGAAATTGGAATTTGAAATGGAAATTTCAAAATAAGATGTGAAATGAATTTTTTTTTAAATATATAACTCAAATGAAATTTGTGTCTAACATTTGAATTTTATAAGAGAGTTTAAATGTTTGAATTTTTAAGAGGAGATTGAATATTAGAAATTCAAATAGAAGTTCAAATAGAACTTGAATAGATGAAATTAGAATGAAAAATAGAATTTGAATTCAAGGAATTAAAAATAAAATTTGAATTCAAAGGAATTCGAATAAGAAATTCAAATAGAGATTTGAATGTAGAATTTCAAATTAGAATTTGAAATATAGAATTTCAAAGAAAAATCGAATAGAATTTGGAATATAGTACTTCAAAGAAGAATTCAAATGTGAAATTTGATAGAGATTTGAAATGGAATTCAAATATGAAATGTGAATAGAGATTTGAAATAGAAATTCGAGTGTTGAATTTGAACATGGAATTGAATACAGAAATTCAAGTAGAAATTTGAATATGAGATTTCAAAATAGAATTTGAAATAAACTTTGAAAAATAGGATTTCAAAGTCGAATTGGAAATAGAATTTCAAATAGGATTTCAAAATAGGAAATCCAAATGGTTTTGAAATGGAATTTGAATTCAAGGGAATTCAAATGGATTTGAGTGAAGAAATTCAAATGGTGTAAAAAAATGAGTTTGAAGATTAGAATTCAAATGGGGCTGGAAACGAATTTGAATATTAGAATTCAAATGAAAAATGGAATTTGAATGTAAGAAATTCAAATTGAATTCAAATAGGATTTGATCTATGGGATTTGAATATGAAATTCAAATGGGTTTTAAACTATGGAATTTTGAATATAGAATTTAAAAAGGAGTTTGAATATTTGAATTCCAATAGAATTCAAATATAGAAATTGGAATATAGAAAGTTCAAATGGAATTTAAATATAGAGTTTGAATATAGGGAATTCAAATAGAAATTCAAGTATTGAATTTGAATATCAAATAGAAAAAGGAATTTGAAGTTTGAATATAGAATTCAAAAGTGAGATTGGAATTTTAAATCAAGGAATTCAAATAAAGTTAAGTGGAGTTGAATTCATTTTAAAGAAGTTTAAAGGTTTATATATATAAATATAATTAAAACGAACTCGCCGCAGCGCTGCAGTTCGTAAATTGGCGATTCGAACTTCAATCGAATATACAGGACTCAATTGAAGTCGAAATTCTCTGAAACAAGAAACGTCAAGACCGGTTTGATAATAGTTTTCAAATGAAGAAGAAAAATCTGGATTTTGTCGTGTAGATTTTGAGATATGTCAAAATCAAATTTTCAGAAAAACAGCGCCATAATCGTTTTAAAACCATAATGGTTTATTTAATATTATAAAAGGATTTTAAGCAGGTAAAAATCCGAAGTTCTATTTAGAAAATTTCAGAGTAAGTTGCAAAATATATGCGAATTCAAGTTGTGTAAATGAATATGATTTTTGAAACAGAAACCAGATTTTTGATTTATTGAATGGAATTAACTAAATTGAATAGAAATTAGTTAAGGAGATTTCGAATGGATATTGGGGTTTGAATTAGTAAATTCGATTTAGAAATTTATATTCGAAATCAAAAAGGGAAACTAGAATTGAAATTTGAAATTCAATTTGGTTGTGAGCAAGTTAAACATTTTATTTGAACGTGTTATGTTCAACAAAGAAGTGAAATAGGCAAAATGGCTAATTAAAGAATAATTGAGCGAGACCAAATTCAAACGATTCAAATTTGAATTCAAACAAATAGATTGAGTTGAATTGGATTAGAAACAGGTAAACAGGTGTTAAACAGATATGGGATGGAGTATATGAAGATTTAAATTTATGTGCCCGACAAAAAGGTACATGTTTAATTCATATATGAGATTTATGCGCCGTATCGGCAAGCCGCTTGGCTTTTTCTTTTCTTTTCGATTGGAGAAGATACCGGGAAGCTATTTGAAATTTCCCGATGCTCCCGATACAGGGGAGGTTATGGCGAAATTTTCCGGAAATTTAAGGAGTTAGAATATTTTTAAGAGATTTTGATAATCTGAAATCCTTGTATCGATGTATTGAATTCGATAGTAAAGTGAATATAAAAATCGAATGTGGTAAACAAAAAGGGATAGAGATAAGTGATTGGAATTGTTTCCAATTGCAAATAGAGATATTTTCTAATATATAGAAAATAAAAGAAGTTAATGTTTGGAAACGTTTTCCAAATGACATAAGAGGCCGAGATGATTATTGAAATATTTGGTTAACAAATATAGATAAGAGAATATAGAAGAGATTTAATTAATGAATATTAATTAAAGGGCCCAGTGATGTGGTTGATATGTTGATTGAACACTTGTTTTTATTCGATAGTTAAATCACAGACTATCGAAGTTTTGACCATCGTTGTCAATATGGAGAGACCGGTTGGATTATTATCCGAAGAACCACTCCGTATTGGCATAAGCGTTGCGAACCAAGTATGCTGAATATATTGAAGACGGAGTAAAGTGCAAGGGCTTTTCTATTTATAGAAATAGTGCCTTCGGTTTCGTTCAATCCCAGAACGAACGTAAATGGACGAATGTCTGACAGAGTATTTCCAATGATCAAATGGGTTGGTCTGTATGAATATATATGGTTGCAATGGATTTATCCCTTGGCATAACATCCAGAATATTTGTGCAAACTCAACTAGTGATTAACGGATCTGACGATGTGGCATTCAAAGTGATTGTGCTATTAATGAATGGTAAGTATTCGTAGCCTCAGGCCTCAACAACCGGGAAAGGACAAAAATCGGGCAGGCAGCATGGCTATGTGGGTCGCACCCATTAGGGTGTATAATCACCTATCTAGAGAAATTCCTTTTGTTTCTAAATCTATCGATTCTGCCCATTCGGGAAACGGTGGTTTGAGTCCAACCGTTGGTGATATACATTCGATACACTCAAGCGAAATGAGTGGTCGGTCATGTGTGGGCCGGGTTGCAAGATGTTCTTGTTGGACCCAGGTGTATTCGCCTCTAGAGATACATCATCGGAAGGTGGTCTCATACCTTGTCATGTTAGAAATCCAATCTCCAATAAGCGCCATGCGGTTTTTGATTTTATACTATATATGTGGAGCGTGAGATGCAAACGTTCTGCTATTTGGTTATTTACTTGATGTAGACATTATTATAATATCACTAGATTTTCGGATCAAAGTGTTTTGGGTTATAGTAAGGTAAAAACCGTCCGTGTTTATGTGTGGGCTGGTCTTACTATTATCTTTTCTTTCGAAAAGAGTTTTGAAAGTTAAACAAGTGGTTGGAGTTTACTCACACCAGTCCCATGACTGACCCAGAGTTTGTTTTGTTTTGTTTTCCCTAAACTCTTGGGTGCCCAAATTTGTACGGGCAGTCAAGTGTTTCAGGCTTTTACAGATACACTTGGAGGAGCTTGAAGCAGGAGGCTTCAACGTTAGTTATTTAGAGTTACTTCCGCTGAATCAAATGTTATGTGTACTCTGATGATGGTATGTATATATGTACAAAACAGATTGTATTTCAAAGCTTATGTTATATAATATATTTTATTCGTTCCGCTGTGAGTTTGTGATCTTCGTTTTTCTTCTATTCTAATATTTCTTTCTTTCTATTTCTCATCCTCTAACTTCTTTCAAAAAAAAAATGAGTCGTATTTCTGTGTTATTTGAGTGGGACGTGTGGTGTTTTTAGTCCACTCTGATAGCACAGACTTGCGGGTCGTCACAGTTGGTATCAGAGCTTAGGTTGAGCGAATACCTAGGCTTGTGTGGGATGTGCTCATTAGAGATAGGGTCAGTAGTACCCTAGAATGAGTTGAGCGTATATATACGAGAGAGCGTATTTGTATATTGATATAAAAAGTTATTTTATATTGTGTTGGCTAGTCTGTTGAGTGGTTTATGAATTCTGGTCGAATCGTGGGACGCCACGAAGTCGATAGGGATTTCTAAACACTTGAATAGAGAAATTCGACACAGTATTGTTTTAAAGTGGGTAAATGAAATAATTTTACCCGAAATTTCTATTTTTGATATAAAAAGAATAATTTTCTAGAATTATTATTATATGGATGTGTTGGATGTTGATTTTATAATCAAATGAGATTATAAAATTAGAATGGTTATTTATAACCAAATAGAATTTGTATAGGAATTAAATATACAAATGAGATGAATCAAAATTGAATTCAGAACCAGAATTAGAAATTTAAATCCTGGGAAGTTTGAAATATTTTTGGAGGTACATTAAAAGAATATAGCTTTGTTTTGAAAAGGCCGTTTGAATAAAAATCATATTTGAATGGATTTTGAAATAGATAAAGCACTGAACTCACTTCAGTGACTGGGAAATAATTCTGATGATGACTGCAGCTTCATCAGTGTTCATTTTCGAGTTTCTAAGTGATGGATTGCTACCTTAGAAAATTTTTGATGGAAAGTTGTTTGAAAGAAAACAAGTTTAATTGAAAAATTCAAATATTTTGAATTTGAAAAGATTATAAATGTATGTACATGTTTAAGTGATTTCAAAAGGATTTGAAATGAAAACCCTGGAATTTGAATTCTGGAATTGAAATTTAACTTAAGCTAGTTAAATGGATTGAAGTGAATCAATTAACTAGAATCAATTTGAAAAGGTTTAATGGAATATAGATTGGATATAAATGGGTTGATCGTAGATCATTCGAATCAAATGTGTGAAGACCAAAAGTTTTGGTTGGAGTTAATTTGTTGAAATATGAGGAGTTGAGTTTCAACATGAGTGAATTTTTGAAAAGTAATATATTTGTACCATTTTTCCTACCTTAGCAATTTCGAGGACGAAATTATTTTAAGGGGGGAAGAATGTAACGACCCAGATTTTGAATAATTTATTTTAAATATTTAATATTGTTTTAAATATTTAGTTGATAATATAAATGATATTTTATATTGAATTATCAATTTAATATGGCCGTTTATATTTACATTCGAATTTAAATTTCAATATCATATCATAGAGTTCAAAATAACGTTGTAACATTGGAACGATGGTTAGTACGTTAACATAGCGGTTCGTGATTTAAATTAATGGACCCCGAGATATTTAATTGTGGATAGGCTTGAGATCAAATCGATATCTGTTTAAAAAGAAATAAAAATCTTTCTATATCAAATCGTATTTAATAAAAATCAAATCAAAAAAATCTTTTTAAAATAAAATAAAAGATTTGTTGTGTACTTTAGCCTACACAAATTTAATACCTATGTACGTTTGTCCCCTTCAACTTCTTTAAAAAACCGCGACATCTCCTCTTTGTTTCCCCTTTCATTTCCGTTCTGCCAAACAAACTAAATCAAAAGCTTCAGGAAATGGTTTCCCTCTTTACCACCGTAAATTCCTTTTCCTCAATAAAATTCCGCCCATTCCCTTCAGAAGGAAATGGCCTCTTCTCGATTCAAAATCGAAATCGAAATCCTCAGAAGAAAAAAAAGAAAAAAAAAAGAAGAAGAAGCAAATTCGAAATCGAATTGGCAGCTCGGACTGAAGCTTGATACTGGTGCCAGCGAACTTAGGGTTTTTGGAAATTGAATTTGGCAAGGTCGAAGGTCGACCTGAGGGTATGGGTGAGTTCGCGATAAGAAGAAGCGGCGTTAGTGAAGTGATAGTGGAGTTCGATGTTGGGGCACGTCGAGGTGTTCATTTGGGCTATACGATGAAGCCCAGGTCACCGTTAGGAGAAGTCGACATGGGTTTTGAAGGTGAGTTCAGAAGCGACGTTCGTCGCCAGGAGCTCGACATTTGGGGGTTTTCATTTTGCAAGAGTTTGTTTTTCCTGTGTGCTGTCCCTAGTCACGTTGGGTCCTGGCAATAGAGAAGGAGGTCGCAGGGTTCTTATTGCCTGTATCGTGTTCTGTTCGTCCAAGGCAAGAAGAAGACGTGGGAAAAAGGGAGATCGATGAGGGGGGGTCAACAGGAATGTGGAGGGTTCAGTATAGTGACAGAAATATTGTTCTAATTTTTAAGGAAGGAAAAGAAGAATATTAAAAGCAATTAAGGAAATCAGATTTGAACCCCAACGGTCCCGTAAAGCTCATGTAAACTTAAGCTCGCAAGGGTATGGGAAATTCTTGGAGTCAATTGGAATTAACTTTGGAAATCAAGGCAAAAGAATCAAAAATGGAATGCGAGTATATAAATCTCGGTGAGTAAATCTCACTCACCTTTAGAATTATTTTTATTCATTAAAAATAATTGTTTGTTGCTTGTGTGAATGCTTTCTGGTTGTTATATATATATATTAGTTATTTAGGCTATATATATATATTGGGTTGATTGATTGGTTGGATTCCCGCGGTCTCATTAGCGGATGCCCGCAGTTTCATAGCGGATGATTACCCTATACGCCCCACGCTATGATTAGTGGATGACCTTCTATACCGCGATATTCTGCCACGAAGCAGAATTGGTATTATTTATGTGCTAACATCTGTGGATGCAGGAAAACAGGTTGGAGGAATCCAACTGGATTCCTCAAAAATATATTATCTGTTTGTTATTTGGTCGCATATATATTGTTATATATGATGTGTCTGAAAAATAGATAATTCGTTGCTTTGTGTGTTTAAATATCACTGGGCTTGAATATTGATTTGTAAAAATATCGTGGAAGGATATTTGAGATTTAAAAAGGGAAAATTCTATTTTTAAATAGAATTTTAATTTTTAATGGAATAAAATATAAACTTGTTTTGAAAAATAAAACAAGTAGTTTCTTTTAAACGAAGTTTATAAATAGTTCTTTATAACGAAGTTATAAATGAAGTGAAGAGAATTATCATTTGATAATTCAGAAATAGAAATACAAGTGCGAAATTGGAATTTGAAATGGAAATTTCAAAATAAGATGTGAAATGAATTTTTTTTTAAATATATAACTCAAATGAAATTTGTGTCTAACATTTGAATTTTATAAGAGAGTTTAAATGTTTGAATTTTTAAGAGGAGATTGAATATTAGAAATTCAAATAGAAGTTCAAATAGAACTTGAATAGATGAAATTAGAATGAAAAATAGAATTTGAATTCAAGGAATTAAAAATAAAATTTGAATTCAAAGGAATTGGAATAAGAAATTCAAATAGAGATTTGAATGTAGAATTTCAAATTAGAATTTGAAATATAGAATTTCAAAGAAAAATCGAATAGAATTTGGAATATAGTACTTCAAAGAAGAATTCAAATGTGAAATTTGATAGAGATTTGAAATGGAATTCAAATATGAAATGTGAATAGAGATTTGAAATAGAAATTCGAGTGTTGAATTTGAACATGGAATTGAATACAGAAATTCAAGTAGAAATTTGAATATGAGATTTCAAAATAGAATTTGAAATAAACTTTGAAAATAGGATTTCAAAGTCGAATTGGAAATAGAATTTCAAATAGGATTTCAAAATAGGAAATCCAAATGGTTTTGAAATGGAATTTGAATTCAAGGGAATTCAAATGGATTTGAGTGAAGAAATTCAAATGGTGTAAAAAAATGAGTTTGAAGATTAGAATTCAAATGGGGCTGGAAACGAATTTGAATATTAGAATTCAAATGAAAAATGGAATTTGAATGTAAGAAATTCAAATTGAATTCAAATAGGATTTGATCTATGGGATTTGAATATGAAATTCAAATGGGTTTTAAACTATGGAATTTTGAATATAGAATTTAAAAAGGAGTTTGAATATTTGAATTCCAATAGAATTCAAATATAGAAATTGGAATATAGAAAGTTCAAATGGAATTTAAATATAGAGTTTGAATATAGGGAATTCAAATAGAAATTCAAGTATTGAATTTGAATATCAAATAGAAAAAGGAATTTGAAGTTTGAATATAGAATTCAAAAGTGAGATTGGAATTTTAAATCAAGGAATTCAAATAAAGTTAAGTGGAGTTGAATTCATTTTAAAGAAGTTTAAAGGTTTATATATATAAATATAATTAAAACGAACTCGCCGCAGCGCTGCAGTTCGTAAATTGGCGATTCGAACTTCAATCGAATATACAGGACTCAATTGAAGTCGAAATTCTCTGAAACAAGAAACGTCAAGACCGGTTTGATAATAGTTTTCAAATGAAGAAGAAAAATCTGGATTTTGTCGTATAGATTTTGAGATATGTCAAAATCAAATTTTCAGAAAAACAGCGCCATAATCGTTTTAAAACCATAATGGTTTATTTAATATTATAAAAGGATTTTAAGCAGGTAAAAATCCGAAGTTCTATTTAGAAAATTTCAGAGTAAGTTGCAAAATATATGCGAATTCAAGTTGTGTAAATGAATATGATTTTTGAAACAGAAACCAGATTTTTGATTTATTGAATGGAATTAACTAAATTGAATAGAAATTAGTTAAGGAGATTTCGAATGGATATTGGGGTTTGAATTAGTAAATTCGATTTAGAAATTTATATTCGAAATCAAAAAGGGAAACTAGAATTGAAATTTGAAATTCAATTTGGTTGTGAGCAAGTTAAACATTTTATTTGAACGTGTTATGTTCAACAAAGAAGTGAAATAGGCAAAATGGCTAATTAAAGAATAATTGAGCGAGACCAAATTCAAACGATTCAAATTTGAATTCAAACAAATAGATTGAGTTGAATTGGATTAGAAACAGGTAAACAGGTGTTAAACAGATATGGGATGGAGTATATGAAGATTTAAATTTATGTGCCCGACAAAAAGGTACATGTTTAATTCATATATGAGATTTATGCGCCGTATCGGCAAGCCGCTTGGCTTTTTCTTTTCTTTTCGATTGGAGAAGATACCGGGAAGCTATTTGAAATTTCCCGATGCTCCCGATACAGGGGAGGTTATGGCGAAATTTTCCGGAAATTTAAGGAGTTAGAATATTTTTAAGAGATTTTGATAATCTGAAATCCTTGTATCGATGTATTGAATTCGATAGTAAAGTGAATATAAAAATCGAATGTGGTAAACAAAAAGGGATAGAGATAAGTGATTGGAATTGTTTCCAATTGCAAATAGAGATATTTTCTAATATATAGAAAATAAAAGAAGTTAATGTTTGGAAACGTTTTCCAAATGACATAAGAGGCCGAGATGATTATTGAAATATTTGGTTAACAAATATAGATAAGAGAATATAGAAGAGATTTAATTAATGAATATTAATTAAAGGGCCCAGTGATGTGGTTGATATGTTGATTGAACACTTGTTTTTATTCGATAGTTAAATCATAGACTATCGAAGTTTTGACCATCGTTGTCAATATGGAGAGACCGGTTGGATTATTATCCGAAGAACCACTCCGTTTTGGCATAAGCGTTGCGAACCAAGTATGCTGAATATATTGAAGACGGAGTAAAGTGCAAGGGCTTTTCTATTTATAGAAATAGTGCCTTCGGTTTCGTTCAATCCCAGAACGAACGTAAATGGACGAATGTCTGACAGAGTATTTCCAATGATCAAATGGGTTGGTCTGTATGAATATATATGGTTGCAACGGATTTATCCCTTGGCATAACATCCAGAATATTTGTGCAAACTCAACTAGTGATTAACGGATCTGACGATGTGGCATTCAAAGTGATTGTGCTATTAATGAATGGTAAGTATTCGTAGCCTCAGGCCTCAACAACCGGGAAAGGACAAAAATCGGGCAGGCAGCATGGCTATGTGGGTCGCACCCATTAGGGTGTATAATCACCTATCTAGAGAAATTCCTTTTGTTTCTAAATCTATCGATTCTGCCCATTCGGGAAACGGTGGTTTGAGTCCAACCGTTGGTGATATACATTCGATACATTCAAGCGAAATGAGTGGTCGGTCATGTGTGGGCCGGGTTGCAAGATGTTCTTGTTGGACCCAGGTGTATTCGCCTCTAGAGATACATCATCGGAAGGTGGTCCCATACCTTGTCATGTTAGAAATCCAATCTCCAATAAGCGCCATGCGGTTTTTGATTTTATACTATATATGTGGAGCGTGAGATGCAAACGTTCTGCTATTTGGTTATTTACTTGATGTAGACATTATTATAATATCACTAGATTTTCGGATCAAAGTGTTTTGGGTTATAGTAAGGTAAAAACCGTCTGTGTTTATGTGTGGGCTGGTCTTACTATTATCTTTTCTTTCGAAAAGAGTTTTGAAAGTTAAACAAGTGGTTGGAGTTTACTCACACCAGTCCCATGACTGACCCAGAGTTTGTTTTGTTTTGTTTTCCCTAAACTCTTGGGTGCCCAAATTTGTACGGGCAGTCAAGTGTTTCAGGCTTTTACAGATACACTTGGAGGAGCTTGAAGCAGGAGGCTTCAACGTTAGTTATTTAGAGTTACTTCCGCTGAATCAAATGTTATGTGTACTCTGATGATGGTATGTATATATGTACAAAACAGATTGTATTTCAAAGCTTATGTTATATAATATATTTTATTCGTTCCGCTGTGAGTTTGTGATCTTCGTTTTTCTTCTATTCTAATATTTCTTTCTTTCTATTTCTCATCCTCTAACTTCTTTCAAAAAAAAAATGAGTCGTATTTCTGTGTTATTTGAGTGGGACGTGTGGTGTTTTTAGTCCACTCTGATAGCACAGACTTGCGGGTCGTCACAAGATGAATGTTTTAATTTTTTTATTTATATAAGACGTTTCACTTATGTTGTGGGCCCCAACAATGCATGAAATAATGGGACAAACATAATGCATTGCTTATATACATATGCGTTAAATTTTTAGTTTAATGACACCGTTTGTACATCAAAATTTCATTAACTTTATCACAATTAATACCGTAATGAATTTAGATTTTAATGGTTTATCTACAACAAAATTTATTTAAGCGTTTTATTACACTATTTACTTAACGGTTTAAATTGTAAATAAATTTATCTTAGTGTTATTATATTTTACACAAAATTCTTTACTCAATATAATTTGTTTCTTCAATTAAATTTGAATTTATTTCATATTTTATTCCTGTCCTTTTATTGCTCATTTGTTATTGTAGTAACCTGCATTTTTAGCTGTTGAATAATTTATTTATTTAATTATTAAATATCGATTTATCGATATCGAGAACGTGAATTAAATAATATTGAATATTTAATTAAGATTTATAATGAATAATAAATTGTAAATATCGAAATAGTCAGAAATAGTAGAATTCACAATAGAGTGTGAATTGAATAGTATACGAGATGTGGTTGAATTTCGATTTCGAAATATAATAACGAATATATTCAATCGACGACAGTTTGAACGTATAATTATAATATAATTAAAATAGAGCTTGAAACGACGCGGCAGTTCGTTATTTGGCGATTCGAACTTCAACTGAATGTACAGGATTCGTTTTAAGCCGGATGTCTGTGAAACAAGAAACGTGTGGAGCTGGTGGAGTATATCTTTATAGTAGAAGAGAAAAATCGGGATTTCGTCGTGTAGATTTTGATGTACGTCCAAATTAAATTTCAGAAAAGTCGCTGTAGAATCCCTTTATAATTTGCAACGCTTTATATACGTTATAAAAGGATTTTCGATATAAATTGAATATCGATAAATCTGAAATCTGAAATATCAAGCTGTAAATTCTGATATGATATTCTGGAGCTGTATGGTATGCCACTGTGAATATAGACGATAATAATTAATTTTAAACAATTAATTTAATAATATTTAAATATATTTATATATTTAAAAGGGTCATTCAGAGCTTTAAAAATAGACGGTTTTGCAAACGAAGTCGGAATTCGACGAAACTAATTTTGTTGGATCCGCAACATCAAATAATTGTTAGATTTCCAGTTTCGTGATTTTTAGAGTCAATGTGTGGTCGTACGGATTTTTAGAGTGAGAAACAGTCAGTATTTGGATGGTTAAAAATACGCTGTGTGAGCATACGGAGTCAGAATTCGACGAAACCAGTTTCGTTGGGACCGTAATGTCAAACTCTAGCTACGTGACCATTTTCATGATTTTTTTGTACTATGTGTGATCACACGGATTTTTAGAAGGGAAAATGAAATATAAAAATGAAAATATCCTAAAATATCTAGGCAAAATATCTAATTCTAATTGCCTATAAATACCACTACCCCTCCCCCTTTCTAACCTAATTCATTTCTGGTCAATAAATGAGCCGCCAACACTTTCATTTTCTCCAGTAAGACTCTCGATCAAAAGAAAAATCAAAACAACTCCACCAAAATTCCTTAAATCTCGAAACAATTATATTTGAATTCCTGCAATCTTGCACTTCATTTCTGGGTAGGTTTTATGGAGTGCGAGCACACTGCATCAGGTTCCAGTTTGAACCCGTACGCCCTAGGGTTGGGAAAATCCAAAGTTTTGTGGGTTATTGAGCTAAACGAGTGGTTGAGTTGTGTTTTGGAAGTGAATTAGCATCTATTAGGAAAAAATGGGGTGATTTGGTGCTAAAAGGGTTCGGTAGTCGCCTGGTCATGACCACGACGAGGTGAGGTTGGAAACTTCCGGAGGACGTCGAACTTCAAACCTTGGGTAGGAGAAGATAGAGAATGTAAAAATGAGTTGAATGGGATGTTTGGATTCAAATATCATGAAGTAGAAGTGAGGAAAGAGGGGAGTATGGAATCGATTATGGTATGGGGGAAATACTGGAGCTCACGGTTTCTGGTTTGGGGAAGAAAGTGGGAGACGGGTCGGGTTTCAAATGAAGGTGGGCCGGGAAGTTAAGTTAAAGCCCAAATTCCTTTTTATAAAATCAAGTTTTATTTTATGTAAAATGTATTAACTTGTAATGATCATATCTTGATCATACTTAATCAAAATCACGAACCGTCAGTCACATTGGGATCGTATGGACGGACACTACGCAATGGAACTGACCGCGAGTCAATCGGAGATAGTTACAATTTATGGCGAAATAAATTGTCAGACTGGATCAAATAACAGTTTATCGTTCTTTAACGATGAACTGCAAATGTGAGTAAATCTCACTAACTCTGAACAGTTTATAATTTCATGTTGTATTGTTAGAACTGTTAAAATTGTCTGTTTGACTGTGTATTGATTGTTTGATTGAACTGCTAGTCAGTTAGTTAAATTTCTATATTGATTATGTTTAACAGAATATATCATATGGAACTGAAAGTGATGTTATCTATATTGTCTAACATCTGTGATGCAGGGAAACAGGTTGGAGGAATCCGACTGGATTCCTCAACAGTTATTTTATTGTTTTTCATATATTTTAATATATGATGTGAACTATAACCTGTTGTTGATTGTGTGTGTATGGACGAGATTAGACATCGTGATTTGATATGATTGAATACCATGACATACCGAAATGTGGATAAAGGAGAATTTTCAAAATGATATTGAAAATAGCATATTTATAAAATGAGATATTTATAAATAAGAGATATTTATAAATTTAAATATTTATAAATAAGGAATATTTATAAATTGGGATATTTATAAATAGGAGATATTTTAAAAAGGAAATAAATTCAAAACATTTCTTGTTGAATGGAAAGGCCTGTGTGGCGGGTTTGGGGATTTTCCCGATGCTCCCGTTACAAAGGAGGTTATGGCGAATTTTCCCGGAAAGTTAAGGAGTTAGAATATTTTTAAGAATAAAAATAAAAAGGAAATATTTGCAAACCATTTGCAAATAGAATAAATTTGAAAACGAAATATTTGTAAACCATTTACAAATAGAATTGAAAAGGAAACATTATAAAAAGGAAATCGTTTTTAAAGTGTAGAACCGTTATTTAAAAGTAAATCTTTTCAAATGAATAAAACGTTGTTAAAAAGGGAATCTTTATAAAGTGAATAAAGTAAATCGAATATGGTATTCGAAGTTAGTAAATCGAATATGGTATTCGAAGTTAGTTAATCGAATATAGACATTCGAAAGGGGTTAGTCAAGTCGAGTTAATCAAATAGAGTTAGTCGAGCCTAGTTAATCGAATCGAATTGGTCAAACCAAGTAGTCAAGCCCAGTGGTCAAACTAAATGGGTCAGGTTAGCCAAACATGGTCAGTCAAACCAAATGGGTCAGGTTAGCCAAACCGGGTCAATCAAACCAAATGGGTCAGGTTAGTCAAACTAGGTCGGTCAAACCAAGTTAGTCGAGTTAGCCGAATAGGGTTAGTCAAATAGAATTAATCGATTAGGGTTAAACCATAGAACTAATCGATTAGAGTTAAACCAATAGAGTTAGTCGAGCCTAGTTAATCGAATCGAATTGGTCGAACCAAGTAAGTCGAGTTAGTCGAGTCAAGTTAAGTTAGTCGAGTTAAAGTTATCGATGTTAGTTTCATCGAAAGGAGTTATCGATGTTAGTTTCATCGAAAGGAGTTATCGATGTTAGCTTCATCGAAAGGAGTTATCGATGTTAATTTCATCGAAAGGAGTTATCGATGTTAGTTTCATCGAAAGGAGTTATCGATGTTAGTTTCATCGAAAGGAGTTATCGATGTTAGTTTCATCGAAAGGAGTTATCGATGTTAGTTTCATCGAAGGGAGTTATCGATGTTAGTTTAATCGAAGTGAGATTTTCAAATAATAGATATTTGAAAAGGAAGAGTTATCGAATATTAGTTATTCGAAGAGAGATTTATCGAATATCGTTTATTCGAGAAGGAATTAGTCAAATATAGGTTATTCGAAGAAGAGTTAATCAAATAGAGATTTCTCGAAGGGAGTTAATCGGCAAATTCGATTATATCAAATTCGGGAAAGTACTTATACTTTCCAGTGTTTAAATAGAGATTTATTTATTTATAAATAAATAAGTGTTAGGTTAATTATTCACTAATAAGAATAGAAGTTATAATTAAAGTTAGATAATTCGAAAGTAGGGATTATAACGTTATCGTTATAACCAATGTTTTAAATATAGAAGTGGATTAGTAAAATTGAATCCGAGAAAGGCGTAAAGAAGTTGTTAAAGATTTAAAGATAAACTTTGACCATTTCGAAGTTATAACGTTGTTCAGTTAAGGTCTGAGAGGTAATTATACCCCAACTTGAGTGGCTTCCTTCTTAACTAAGAAATGGTAAGGTTTGATCGTAAAGGAGTTTGGAAATGTTTTCCAAACGAGAATCAGAAATGTTTTCTGATAAAAGAAAAATAAGAATTTAGAATATTGGGAAACAGGAGATAAGTAAATGAAATGAACTAAAGAGATTTATGTTAAATGATGGTTGTTCGATTTAATTTCCATTTGGAAAAAAAATATCATTGTTTGCACACTTGTTTTTCTTTGATAGTTAACTCACCGACTATCGAAGTTTTGACCATCTTAACGTTGTTAATATGGGGAGACCGGTTGGATTATTATCCAAAGAACCACTCTGTATTGGCATAAGCGTCGCGAATCATATATGTCAAAGATAATTGAAGACGGAGTAAAATGCAAGGGCTATCCTGTTTACAGAATAGTGCCTTCGGTTTGTCCAGTCCCAGGACAACTTGTATGGACGAAGGTCTGACAGAATATATCCAATGGATCGCGTAAGTTGATATGTTCAAACGTATTCACGTTTGGTGGTGGAGGAATTCGTTTCTCTTAGCTGTATACCCGTGTTATTTTTGGATAAGTCAATTTGTGATTTGGCGGGTATGACGATGTGACATTTCTAAGTGAATGAAGATGGATGTCTGACATAGTATTTCCAGAAGGTCACGGACATTGATTTCTTCAACCGTACCAAGAGTGGAAGCAGAGAAGGAAACTTCTTTTAGCTGACACGTAATGTATTGTTGTAGACGTCAATTAGTGATTTTCGATGGATCTGACAATGTGGCATTCTAAGTGAATCTATTGTGATGATAGAGCGTAGCTTCTAGCCTCACATCCGGTAAATGACAGAAATCGGGCAGGCAGCATGGCTAAGTCGGTCGCACCGAAGTAGGGTGTATAATCACCTATCTAGTGAATATTCATTTGTTTCTTAAATCTATCAATGCTGTCCCATATATATACGGGAACGGTTGCTGATCCCAACCGTTGGTGATGTACATTCGATACACTCAAGCGAAATGAGTGGTCAGTCATGTGTGGCTGAGTTGCAAGATGTTCTTGTTGAACTCCAGTGTATCGTTCCTAGAGTACACTGATCGGAAGGTGGTTCCATACCTCGTCATAGTTGGGAATCCAATCATCCAATACGAGCTTGCGATTTTGATTGTATACTATATATGTAGTAACGTGAGATGCAAGCGTTTCTGCTAGATTGATATTTATTTGTACTTAGACATTATTATAATATCAGAATGATATTGCTTTGAAAAGTTATTTGGATTCTCATAAGGGAAAAACCCGTTCCGTATTCACGCCGTGGTCTTATGAGATATCATATACCTGTTTAAATGATTTGAGTTTATTCACACCAGTCCCATGACTGACCCGGAGTTTATTTTGTTGTTTTCCCTAAACTCTTGGGTGCCTAAATTTGTACGGGCAGTCAAGTAGTCGGGATTTTACAGATACACTTGGAGAGCTTGGAGCAGGAGGCTTCGGGATTCTATAGCTATTATTTTTTCCGCTGTTGTTGTAAGTGTTGTACTCTGATAAGTGTTATTGTATACATATACTGTTATATTTCATAGTTATGTTATCTATTATATGTTATTCGTTCCGCTGTGAGGTTCGTGTTACTCTGATGTTGTGTTCTTCTTCTTCTTCTATTCTAAGTTTCTATCTTATCTATTCTCACCTTCTAATTTCTTTCATTAATTACCGGGATTTTTCGATGTTTTGGTTATCGACGTCAAGCTTACGTCGATAGCCAAAGTCGCTCAAAATCCGGGTCACTACAGTTGGTATCAGAGCATTGGTTTAGTTATTACCTTGGCTCTGTGGCGTGATTCAGTAGAGATGGGATTAGTAATATCCTAGACTGAGTTTGAGTGTACATATACGAGTGAACGTATTTGTTATTAATATAAAATGATTTTATATTGTGGAGATTTATTGGTTGAGTTGTTTATGAATTCTGGTCGATCGGTTTGATCCACTGTATCGATGGGGGTTACTAAACACTCGAATACGATGAACCGTCATGGTATGTTTTGAAAGAGGGTAAATGGAATAATTTTACCCGAATATATTTGATATAGTATATTGGTTGTGTTGGTTGTTATTATAATCGAGTAAGATTATAACAAGTGAAATGGTTATATATAACCAATCAGAATCATATAAGTAAAGTATAAGAAATAAGATGAAGTATATCTAAATTTAAAATCAGAATTTGAATTAAAATCGTGGAAACATGTAAGTGTTTGTAAATGGATTGAAATTATATAATAAGGAAATTTTAAGTTCCTGGGAGATTTTGAAAACGTTTTTCAAACTGAAAGTGATATAGTATTGAACTCACTTCGATAGTTGGAAAATAGATTCTGATGATGAATCGCGACATCATCAGTGTTCATTTTCGAGTTCTAAGTGACGGACTACTACCAAAGGTTTTGTTTTTGAATTGTTTTGAGAAAACAAGTTGTTTAGAAATTCAAAGGTTTTGAATTGGCATTGTAATTTCAAATTGATTTGAAATAGACCCAGGAAATTAAGTTTCGGAATTTAATTTTAACTTATGAAGTTAAATAGAATAAGATAGTAGAGATAAATTGAAATATTAACTTGAACTGAGTTAAATAGAATTGAATTGGATTAGAGAATAATCTGTTATGGAACTGGGTTGATGAGTTAAGAATTTGAAATTTGATATTCGGGTTCGAATGAAATTCGATTTGGTTTTAAGGATATGAACTAATTGGAATTTGATGGAAATAACACTGGTATATGCTGAGTTGATAGCATATGGAAGTGATAGAGTTGATATGCCCGACAAAAAGGTACCAGTTTATATTATATATGGATATGAGATTTATGAGCCGAATTGGCAAGTCGCTTGGCTGTTTGATTTTCTTTTGGGATAAAGAAGGCCCAGAGAGGCGAGTTGGAGTTTGAGATATTGACCAGTACAAAGGAGGTGCTGGCAAAAAAAAAAAAAAAATTCGAAAAGTTAATGGTGTGTTTGGTTAAAAATGAGTTTTGGGTTTTTAGTTTTCAAAATTAATTACAAAACTTTAAAGGTGTAGAAGGAGGAATGGTAGAATGAAAGCAAAATGGAGGGGACCACGGAGGGATGTAGCAATCATGAAATGAGGATTTGGTCTCCATATTTCTCTAATTTCTCAAAACATGAAATATGAATAAAAGTTGTTTTTTATTTTGTGTGTTAACTTTGTTTTCTAAAATTGTTGTTTTCCATGATTTACATGCGTTGTGCACATTTTTGTATAGACGAAAACCCAAAACTTAAAATGGTAAACCAAACACTACCTAAGGTGTTAGAAAATTCTCAGAATTTTTGAAAATTTAGTTAGTTAGAATAAATTAATATTTAGTCGATATTAATTGGTTTAGTTGAAACCGGAGACAAGAGGTAAACAGATAAATTTTTACCCAGAAGATAGGGTCATCCCCTAGCTTAGCAATTTCGAGGACGAAATTTTATTAAGGGGGGAAGATTGTAGTAACCTGCATTTTTAGCTGTTGAATAATTTATTTATTTAATTATTAAATATCGATTTATCGATATCGAGAACGTGAATTAAATAATATTGAATATTTAATTAAGATTTATAATGAATAATAAATTGTAAATATCGAAATAGTCAGAAATAGTAGAATTCACAATAGAGTGTGAATTGAATAGTATACGAGATGTGGTTGAATTTCGATTTCGAAATATAATAACGAATATATTCAATCGACGACAGTTTGAACGTATAATTATAATATAATTAAAATAGAGCTTGAAACGACGCGGCAGTTCGCTATTTGGCGATTCGAACTTCAACTGAATGTACAGGATTCGTTTTAAGCCGGATGTCTGTGAAACAAGAAACGTGTGGAGCTGGTGGAGTATATCTTTCTAGTGGAAGAGAAAAATCGGGATTTCGTCGTGTAGATTTTGATGTATGTCCAAATCAAATTTCAGAAAAGTCGCTGTAGAATCCCTTTATAATTTGCAACGCTTTATATACGTTATAAAAGGATTTTCGATATAAATTGAATATCGATAAATCTGAAATCTGAAATATCAAGCTGTAAATTCTGATATGATATTCTGGAGCTGTATGGTATGCCACTGTGAATATAGATGATAATAATTAATTTTAAACAATTAATTTAATAACATTTAAATATATTTATATATTTAAAAGGGTCATTCAGAGCTTTAAAAATAGCCGGTTTTGCAAACGAAGTCGGAATTCGACGAAACTAATTTTGTTGGATCCGCAACATCAAATAATTGTTAGATTTCCAGTTTCATGATTTTTAGAGTCACTGTGTGGTCGTACGGATTTTTAGAGTGAGAAACAGTCAGTATTTGGACGGTTAAAAATACGCTGTGTGAGCATACGGAGTCAGAATTCGACGAAACCAGTTTCGTTGGGACCGTAATGTCGAACTCTAGCTACGTGACCATTTTCATGATTTTTTTGTGCTATGTGTGATCACATGGATTTTTAGAAGGGAAAATGAAATATAAAAATGAAAATATCCTAAAATATCTAGCCAAAATATCTAATTCTAATTGCCTATAAATACCACTACCCCTCCCCCTTTCTAACCTAATTCATTTCTGGTCAATAAATGAGCCGCCAACACTTTCATTTTCTCCAGTAAGACTCTCGATCAAAAGAAAAATCAAAACAACTCCACCAAAATTCCTTAAATTTCGAAACAATTATATTTGAATTCCTGCAATCTTGCTCTTCATTTCTGGGTAGGTTTTATGGAGTGCGAGCAAACTGCATCAGGTTCCAGTTCGAACCCGTACGCCCTAGGGTTGGGAAAATCCAAAGTTTTGTGGGTTATTGAGCTAAACGAGTGGTTGAGTTGTGTTTGGGAGGTGAATTAGCATCTATTAGGAAAAAATGGGGTGATTTGGTGCTAAAAGGGTTCGGTAGTCGCCTGGTCATGACCGCGACGAGGTTGGAAACTTCCGGAGGACGTCGAACTTCAAACCTTGGGTAGGAGAAGATAGAGAATGTAAAAATGAGTTGAATGGGATGTTTGGATTCAAATATCATGAAGTAGAAGTGAGGAAAGAGGGGAGTATGGAATCGATTATGGTATGGGGGAAATACTGGAGCTCACGGTTTCTGGTTTGGGGAAGAAAGTGGGAGACGGGTCGGGTTTCAAATGAAGGTGGGCCGGGAAGTTAAGTTAAAGCCCGAATTCCTTTTTATAAAATCATGTTTTATTTTATATAAAATGTATTAACTTGTAATGATCATATCTTGATCATTCGTAATCAGAATCACAAACCGTCAGTCACATTGGGATCGTATGGACGGACACTACGCAATGGAACTGACCGCGAGTCAATCGGAGACAGTTACAATTTATGGCGAAATAAATTGTCAGACTGAATCAAATAACAGTTTATCGTTCTTTAACGATGAACTGCAAATGTGAGTAAATCTCACCAACTCTGAACAGTTTATAATTTCATGTTGTATTGTTAGAACTGTTAAAATTGTCTGTTTGACTGTGTATTGATTGTTTGATTGAACTGCTAGTCAGTTAGTTAAATTTCTATATTGATTATGTTTACCAGAATATATCATATGGAACTGAAAGTGATGTTATCTATATTGTCTAACATCTGTGATGCAGGGAAACAGGTTGGAGGAATCCGACTGGATTCCTCAATAGTTATTTTATTGTTTTTCATATATTTTAATATATGATGTGGACTATAACCTGTTGTTGATTGTGTGTGTATGGACGAGATTAGACATCGTGATTTGATATGATTGAATACCATGACATACTGAAATGTGGATAAAGGAGAATTTTCAAAATGATATTGAAAATAGCATATTTATAAAATGAGATATTTATAAATAAGAGATATTTATAAATTTAAATATTTATAAATAAGGAATATTTATAAATTGGGATATTTATAAATAGGAGATATTTTAAAAAGGAAATAAATTCAAAACATTTCTTTTTGAATGGAAAGGCCTGTGTGGCGGGTTTGGGGATTTTCCCGATGCTCCCGTTACAAAGGAGGTTATGGTGAATTTTCCCGGAAAGTTAAGGAGTTAGAATATTTTTAAGAATAAAAATAAAAAGGAAATATTTGCAAACCATTTGCAAATAGAATAAATTTGAAAATGAAATATTTGTAAACCATTTACAAATAGAATTGAAAAGGAAACATTATAAAAAGGAAATCATTTTTAAAGTGTAGAACCGTTATTTAAAAGTAAATCTTTTCAAATGAATAAAACGTTGTTAAAAAGGGAATCTTTATAAAGTGAATAAAGTAAATCGAATATGGTATTCGAAGTTAGTAAATCGAATATGGTATTTGAAGTTAGTTAATCGAATATAGACATTCGAAAGGGGTTAGTCAAGTCGAGCTAATCAAATAGAGTTAGTCGAGCCTAGTTAATCGAATCGAATTGGTCAAACCAAGTAGTCAAGCCCAGTGGTCAAACCAAATGGGTCAGGTTAGCCAAACATGGTCAGTCAAACCAAATGGGTCAGGTTAGCCAAACCGGGTCAGTCAAACCAAATGGGTCAGGTTAGTCAAACCAGGTCGGTCGAACCAAGTTAGTCGAGTTAGCCGAATAGGGTTAGTCAAATAGAATTAATCGATTAGGGTTAAACCATAGAACTAATTGATTAGAGTTAAACCAATAGAGTTAGTCGAGCCTAGTTAATCGAATCGAATTGGTCGAACAAAGTAAGTCGAGTTAGTCGAGTCAAGTTAAGTTAGTCGAGTTAAAGTTATCGATGTTAGTTTCATCGAAAGAAGTTATCAATGTTAGCTTCATCGAAAGGAGTTATTGATGTTAGTTTCATCGAAAGGAGTTATCGATGTTAGTTTCATCGAAAGGAGTTATCGATGTTAGTTTCATCGAAAGGAGTTATCGATGTTAGTTTCATCAAAAGGAGTTAATGATGTTAGTTTCATCGAAGGGAGTTATCGATTATAGTTTAATCGAAGTGAGATTTTCAAATAAGAGATATTTGAAAAGGAAGAGTTATCGAATATTAGTTATTCGAAGAGAGATTTATCGAATATCGTTTATTCGAGAAGGGATTAGTCAAATATAGGTTATTCGAAGAAGAGTTAATCAAATAGAGATTTCTCGAAGGGAGTTAATCGGCAAATTCGATTATATCGAATTCGGGAAAGTACTTACACTTTCCAGTGTTTAAATAGAGATTTATTTATTTATAAATAAATAAGTGTTAGGTTAATTATTCACTAATAAGAATAGAAGTTATAATTAAAGTTAGATAATTCGAAAGTAGGGATTATAACGTTATCGTTATAACCAATGTTTTAAATATAGAAGTGGATTAGTAAAATTGAATCCGAGAAAGGCGTAAAGAAGTTGTTAAAGATTTAAAGATAAACTTTGACCATTTCGAAGTTATAACGTTGTTCAGTTAAGGTCAGAGAGGTAATTATATCCCAACTTGAGTGACTTCCTTCTTAACTAAGAAATGGTAAGGTTTGATCGTAAAGGAGTTTGGAAATGTTTTCCAAACGAGAATCAGAAATGTTTTCTGATAAAAGAAAAATAAGAATTTAGAATATTGGGAAACAGGAGATAAGTAAATGAAATGAACTAATGAGATTTATGTTAAATGATGGTTGTTCGATATAATTTCCATTTGGAAAAAAATATCGTTGTTTGCACACTTGTTTTTCTTTGATAGTTAACTCACCGACTATCGAAGTTTTGACCATCTTAACGTTGTTAATATGGGGAGACCGGTTGGATTATTATCCAAAGAACCACTCTGTATTGGCATAAGCGTCGCGAATCATATATGTCAAAGATAATTGAAGACGGAGTAAAATGCAAGGGCTATCCTGTTTACAGAATAGTGCCTTCGGTTTGTCCAGTCCCAGGACAACTTGTATGGACGAAGGTCTGACAGAATATATCCAATGGATCGCGTAAGTTGATCTGTTCAAACGTATTCACGTTTGGTGGCGAAGGAATTCGTTTCTCTTAGCTGTATACCCGTGTTATTTTTGGATAAGTCAATTTGTGATTTGGCGGGTATGACGATGTGACATTTCTAAGTGAATGAAGATGGATGTCTGATATAGTATTTCCAGAAGGTCACGGACATTGATTTCTTCAACCGTACCAAGAGTGGAAGCGGAGAAGGAAACTTCTTTTAGCTGACACGTAATGTATTGTTGTAGACGTCAATTAGTGATTTTCGATGGATCTGACAATGTGGCATTCGAAGTGAATCTATTGTGATGATAAAGCGTAGCTTCTAGCCTCACATCCGGTAAATGACAGAAATCGGGCAGGCAGCATGGCTAAGTCGGTCGCACCGAAGTAGGGTGTATAATCACCTATCTAGTGAATATTCATTTGTTTCTTAAATCTATCAATGCTGTCCCATATATATACGGGAACGGTTGCTGATCCCAACCGTTGGTGATGTACATTCGATACACTCAAGCAAAATGAGTGGTCGGTCATGTGTGGCTGAGTTGCAAGATGTTCTTGTTGAACTCCAGTGTATCGTTCCTAGTGTACACTGATCGGAAGGTGGTTCCATACCTCGTCATAGTTGGGAATCCAATCATCCAATACGAGCTTGCGATTTTGATTGTTTACTATATATGTAGTAACGTAAGATGCAAGCGTTTCTGCTAGATTGATATTTATTTGTACTTAGACATTATTTTAATATCAGAATGATATTGCTTTGAAAAGTTATTTGGATTCTCATAAGGGAAAAACCCGTTCCGTATTCACGGCGTGGTCTTATGAGATATCATATACCTGTTTAAATGATTTGAGTTTATTCACACCAGTCCCATGACTGACCCGGAGTTTATTTTGTTGTTTTCCCTAAACTCTTGGGTGCCTAAATTTGTATGGGCAGTCAAGTAGTCGGGATTTTACAGATACACTTGGAGAGCTTGGAGCAGGAGGCTTCAGGATTCTGTAGCTATTATTATTTCCACTGTTGTTGTAAGTGTTGTACTCTGATAAGTGTTATTGTATACATATACTGTTATATTTCAAAGTTATGTTATCTATTATATGTTATTCGTTCCGCTGTGAGGTTCGTGTTACTCTGATGTTGTGTTCTTCTTCTTCTATTCTAAGTTTCTATCTTATCTATTCTCACCTTCTAATTTCTTTCATTAATTACTGGGATTTTTCAATGTTTTGGTTATCGACGTCGAGCTTACGTCGATAACCAAAGTCGCTCAAAATCCGGGTCACTACAGTTATACAAATATGGTTAAGTTTTCCGGTTTGATTACCCATGATCTTTCAAAGTTTCTTTATTTATAATGGTAGTAACCGTACCATAAATAATACCATAATAAATTCAATCCTAGCGGCTATTTAAAACAAAGTTAATTACTCTTTATAACTTAATTTCGGCATTGCTAACAATTAAATTTCCTTCTCTTAATGTATGCATATAAAGTTAGAACATTTTCATTAAATTAATTGTACGATAATAATTTAAACGTATTGGTTTACAAAATTAACCACCATTAAATTTTCAAACATATGTTAATTTAATGTTTAATTACCTTTTACTTGCTGGTTTACTGCAAATAAATTAATCTTAACTATATTTTGCTATGCAAATAAGTTCTATGTTCAAAATCAATAAATCTTTTCAATCAGAATTTATTTAAAAATTTATTTTAAGTTATTTTAATGAGTTTTGACTATTTTTAAAAAATTTATTTTTAAATAATAATGATTAACACCCCTAAGTCCCACATCATGGAAGCCTGTGTGAAGTGGGTACTTATATAGTAGATCCCATCTCTTACTAACGCCGAGGCCTTTAGAGGAACAAAACCGCACACCTATACGGTGGCTAAGTTGGGGACAATATCTTGCGTGAACGGAGGTGCGGGCTGTTACAGTGGTATCAGAGCCAATACCCAGCCGGAATTGTGGCTCCTGTGTAGACCGCAGCACCTGGGTGAGGTGTTTGTGAGCCAACGGGGACGTTGGGCTCTGTAGGAGGGGAGAATGTAACACCCCTAAGTCCCACATCGTGGAAGCCTGTGTGAAGTGGGTACTTATATAGTAGATCCCATCTCTTACTAACGCCGAGGCCTTTTGAGGAACAAAACCCCACACCTATACGGTGGCTAAGTTGGGGACAATATCTTGCGTGAACGGAGGTGCGGGTTGTTACATATTCACAGGATCCTGGTTTACAGCTGGTATGATATCCGGAAAGCTCTGTATCCGTATATCACCTTCAGTTGTGCTTTGTATTATTTTCTGCTGCTATGTATTTTATTGTAATCTCTGATATTTATCGAATGTAATTTATTCATTTATACTCTGTATATTCTTGTATCTGATGGTATTGTTGTAATAGCAATGAAATGTTCTTCCGTCTGCATTCTATTTTGTCCTGTTCTCAACGATCAGGGGTTTTGAACGGTCTAGATCGGTTTAACGACTGATTCAGATCAAGCGAAATTCCCGGCCGTCACACTTTGTATAGTATTTCTGGATTATCACCGACGGAAGATGACGAGGTATACCTTGGAGCCCCCCTTTGCACATCCAGGTTGAAGCATTCCCAATGTTTACCTATGTTTGAATGTCTTATTTCCATGATAGCATCATGGCCTACTTCGAAATTCTCTATGGCAGGAAGGTTAGTTATAGTAAAGTCAATAGCGTATTCAATGTGTACTTACTATGCACGACTATTCATTCTACCGTGGAAGATTATTGATATGGTTAACATGGCAATGAACCATTTTCTTTGGCATGGAAATCCATATTCAAAGAAACTTATCCCTACTGCATTCAAGCGTGTATTTTGCGCATTTAAGAATGGGGGATTAGGTGTTATGAACATAAAGATGTGGAACATGGCTGCTTTGTCCTCAAGAATTTATAAGTTAGTTAAGTATGATACAAATCTTTGGGCTACTTGGTGTAGATCTCACTTGATCAAGGAAAAGCATTTTTGGACACTGGAAGTGCCGAAAGATTGTAGTTAGGCCTGGAGGAATTTGTTGAAGCATAGGGATCTTTTTCTTCCTTTCTTTAGAAATGGATTGTTGCATGCTAACTTGTTATCATTTTGGAATGATCCATGGAGTGCTGATGGAAGAATTATATTCCAACATATTGAAATATTGGTAGGAGAATGACTGGTATACAGGAGAATGCTTCTTTGGCCAGTACGATCACTATAATGGAGTTATCTCTCTTCCATACACTAGCTCTTCATTGACTCGAACTATTTGGGATAGTATTCGACATTCTTCAATGCCTGCAGAGAATCTTCATGCAACTTGGAATGGAAGGCCTCAAAGTATATCAATGCTATATAACTGTTTAACAATGTGCAGTGATATATTTCATTGGCACAAAAGAATTTGGATGTCCAATTCGATATCGAACTAGATTGTTTTTATGTGGAGAATTCTCATGAATGTTGTTCATACTAGAAGTTAATTGAAACGTCATGGAATTATTGAAGATGACTCTTGTATATTATGTGGTAACTTTGCTGAAACAATTCCACATCTGTATTTTGAATGTGACTACTCCAGATTTGTATGGACAAAGGTTCTTCTGCACTTTGGTTTACATGCTCTTGATTTCAACTCGGCAGATGAATAGTATCTCATCTTCAAAGCTACGCGCTGGAAGAGCATAAATGGATGCCTACTTTTGAAGTTATTCAAGAAAGCTTTATACTCTTTATGGATGGAAAAGAATGCTAGGGTGTTTAGTGGTGTATTTACTCCTAAACATGTAATGGTCCTATCTATCGTCAAATGTATGTCTTGAATATTATATTGTACAACTTTGGTTTATAATAAATATGGTAGGGGCCATTTAACCCCGCTTGTTATGCAAAAAAATAAAAAAAATAAAAAAATGTAATACCAACTGTTTAGTTGAATCAATTTGTTAACTTATCTACTAGCAGTACGCATGTAGTTTGATAATGGAAGAACTTCGATCGTATTTGGCTAGCAGGAAGAAAGGGACAAATTGTGCATGTGCTAAACTTGCATGTTTGCATCCACCTTTGCTGCACATAAAAATGTAACATTTGTAATAAAAAAGATTCAACAAGATGCATTTAAAAATTTGAAATGCAACCTAACTTAAAAATAAATATAAAAAGATAACAAAAAAGTAAAAATAAACAAATATTTTTTCATTTTGTTAAAGCACGCCCTACTTTTCAGGGGAGTGCAGGTTTCTCGAAAACGTTTGCATTCTTACCCATCTTGTTCCTTTTAAAGCAATGGTTTCCCCACATTATAAATAGGCACTCATGCAATTAATTGACTAATATCTCTAATCTATCTGCTAAAAAGGCTGCCTAAACTTTACCTTGAAATTATATATGTCCTACAGGAATTTCTGAGATAATAATTTCCATATATACCCATTTGTACACACCGACATGTTTTATGGTCAATGCAACGTACATCTTCCCCACTTAGTATGAGTACAGAAGATATAATATACACTTATTCATTAGGGGTATCATGTTCATCCAAACGTAATATGGATACAAAAGATATAGGGTCCGTTTGATTTTGAACGGGAAGGGTTATTTGGAAGGGGAATCTGAAAGGGGTATTTGAAGGGGAATTATTACGAATGGGGAATGTGTTTTTTTTACGAAAAGGGCAAATTGGAAGAGGCAAATTTATAATTTTAATGTTTTTGTATTTGTGTTTATTATAGGTTTATTGAATTAGATACATATTGGAAAATACGAATTGCAGAATACAAATTGAAGAATACGAATTGTAGAATTTAAATTTCATAATTCAACCACCATTACAACACAATTGCGAAATACAGAAAAAACTATATCGATCCATTCCTCAGCTTATGGACATAATAAAGAATACAACACCTAAGCTCTTCCGGCTTGTCAATCAGAAGTGAGAAAGGGTTGACGTCCCTTCTGTTATCTAACGCTGACAGAATAACCCCCACCTCCCACTCGAGATAATCATCACCATCTTGACGTGCTTCAACGCACAAAGCAAGAAGCTCATTTCTATCCCTGTAATGAAGATTTAAGCTATAATTTTCGGTTTTTTTATGGAATGTGGTATTGAAAAGGTAGTGAATTGGAGTGAATATATAGGGGAAGGAGAGATGGGTCGACTGTTTTGGAAATTTCGTCGCATCAGACGTGCGTCTGACGCGTCAGACGCGACACCTTTTCAACCGTTCGTCTTGAAGGGGCAAACATGTGGGCTCCACTGTGGACGCGTCAGACGCAGACGCGAACTTTAACTGGCCAGTTCGTAAATCAAATGGTACGATAATATACATCTATTTATTAGGGATATCATATTCATCCACACGAAATATGGGTACAAAAGATATAATATACATCTATTTATTAGGGATATCATGTTCATGGTATATGTGAATAAAAGCTCATGTATGGTTTTATGTCTACACAGGCTGGTCTAGTAAGAGAAAAACCTTTTGGGACAACCAAAAACTGGATGCTTTATATAGAGGGATGTACAAATTCAAGGGCAGTGACAATATTTATTCGTGGTACTATGTATAGCTAGCTTAGACAAGTTATTTTACATATTGTAACTGTGGTTTTTCTTTATGGTTTTCTTTTAATGTGATGGTCCGAAAATCCGTACTATCTGAGTTGACTAAACAACATATGTTCAACCCAAATAATACCGAAATACGAGTCATTAGGGTTAAAGAAATAGAAACAGATAGAAGATAAAACAAAGAAAACGCCAGAATCTCATAACGGAATGAACAAAATATAATATCATATATCATAACTTTGAAATACAAATCTGTATTGTATATACATACCATGTCAGAGTACAATACACATACATCACAACGGAAATACTCTAAATAATTAGTGGTGACGCCTCCTGCTTCAAGCTCCTCCAAGTGTATCTGTAAAAGCCTGAAACACTTGATAGCATGTACAAATTTGGACACCAAAGAGTTTAGGGAAAAATAAACAAGATAAACTCTGGGACAGTCACGGGACTGGTGTGAGTAAACTCCAACCGTATTGTTTAACTCTGAAAAAATATTTTGAAAGAAAGGGTAATAGTAAGACCGCCCACACATAAACACGAAAGGTTTTTACCTTACTATAACCAAACCATTTTTGATATCAAAATCCAGTGATATTATAATAATGTCTAATCAAACAAATAACCAAATAGTAGAATGCTTGTATCTCACGCTCTACATACATAGTATAAAATAAAAAACAGCAGGGCGCTTAATGGAGATTGGATTCCAAGTATGACAAGGTATGGGACCACCTCCTAATCAGTGTACTCTAGAGGGGATACACTGGGGTTCAGTAAGAACATCTTGCAACCCAACCACACATGACCGATCACTCATTCAGCTTGAGTGTACCAAATGTATTATCACCCATGGTTGTTGGCCATTTAACCGTAACCCGAAAGATACAGAATCGAAAGAAGAACAATGAAATTTTCTCTAGATCAGTGTTAATACACCCTGCTTGGGTATGACCCAACTAGACATGCTGTCTGCCCGATTTTTGTCATTTCCCGGTTGAACAGGCTTGAGTCTACGTTTTCATTCTTAGAACATCTGGCCAACATTCACTTTGAATGCCACATCGTTAAACCCGTCAAATCACTAGTTGAACTTCCCAAAAATATTACGGGTATAAAAAGCTAAGAGAAACGATTTCCTTCGCCACCAACATAATACCTTGAAAAGATCATCTTATGGGATATGTTAGGAAAACTCCATCAGACATTTGTCCATACAAGTTGTCCAAGAACTGGGCAAACAGATCAGACCTTGAATTTTACTCTGTCTTCCCTTATACTCAGCATAATCTAACTCGCAATGGCTATGCCTATATGGAGTGATTTACAGATCATAAATCCAACCGGTCTCTCTGTATTAAAAACGAAGGTCAAAAATCTTTGATAGCCGGTGATTTAACTATCAAAGGAAAACAAACATTCATCAAATGATTACTGGACTTTTTTCACTGATATTTATTAATTAAACTTCTTCCCAAATTACTTATCGAATTATATATATATATCGATACATTTGTTTAGTTATCAAATTCCTTAAAAATATTCTAACTCCTTAAATTTTTAGAAAATTTCGCCAGCGTGTCCTTTGTACGGCTCAATCGGTGCAACTACAAAATGCCTCTCTAGGCCCTTTCCATTCAAAAAGAAAATCAAAAAGCCAAGTGGCTTGCCCAGTAGGTTCATAAAATCTCATATGGAATTGAAACATGTACCTTTTTGTCGGGCACTCAATACATAATCTTCATTCTCTTCATTCCATACCAGTAAGATATATATATGCCTATTTCTCCTTCATTTCAATCAATCCAATCCTTTTTAACAAAATTCGCTAACCACTCCTTTAATTAGTTCTTTTGCTTAATGCACTTTGATTTGAACACATCATATTAAAATATACTTTTATTCACTTATACACAAGTCTCATTCCATTTCTAACTCGAGTTTTATATTCAATTTAAAATTTGAATCCATAAATCTTATTCACTTATACAAAGTCAACTTCATTTCCAAAACTTCGTTAACTAGTTATTCCTTTAATTAGTAAATTTTATTCAGTAATTACAGATCTGATTTTTATTCCAAAAATCGATCCACTTACCCCACTTGAGTTCAATTCTATTTTATAACTCAAATCTGGATTTTTCCAATTGAAATTTAGTTTTTTATTCACTAAAATCCCTTTAATTAATTAATTCAATCGTTATGGTTTTTAAATGATTCTACAACGATTTTTATGAAATTTGATTTTGACATAACTCAAAATCCATAAAAAGAAATCCACATTTTTCTCTCTCATTAAAAAACTAATATTCAATAGTTCCAAATGTTTCTGGTTTCATCAAATTCCAACTTATATCGAGTTCTATATACTCAACTTAAGTTCGGAACACCAAATTACAAACTATAGCACTGCAGCGAGTTCGTTTACTTAAATTAAATATAAACGTTTAAAACTTCGTTTTTAATTAAATTCCAACTCCATTCTCAATATTTTAAAAATAAATTAAGCCTGTTATAAAAATCTAACTTCACAATTCATATTATTTAACTCGTCGATTACTTTATGCCACATTCATAATTCAATTATGAATTTATTCAAAACTCAATTTCTACATTCAATTCCAATCCCCCAGGAGTTAAATTATTTATAAAATTTGATATAATCGAATTTCAATTGTAAATTCCTTTTATGGGAATAATCAATTAATTCAACATCTTTTACCATTACAAACTAATGTCATCCCATGATAAAAGTGAAGTCGTCCAAGTTGAGGTATTTTAATTACCTCTCAGACCTTGATCGACAACGTTCTTATCTTGAGATAGATAAAAGCTTGTAATATAAAAACTCTTAAAAACTCACCTTCTAGTCCATTGAAAATATGGTTTCATAAACCATAGTTATTTTGGAAAAATCTATTTCCACGTTATCTAATGAAAATCATAATTATAAATGTTGTTTATAAATTAACTTTCGTATTTCATATCTTAAAACAACTTCCTATTTAAACTCCATTTGAAACTAACTTCCAAATTATCCAATGATAATAAATATCATTTATAAATTAATTTCTTGATTTTATGATTTAAAACAGGTTTCCATTTCAAAATTCATTTAAAATCCCAATTCTACTCTGGGGAAAGTGAATTTCCCTTTTTATTTTACATTCGAAGATATTTTATCATTATAACTTATACATGTTTAAACATAGAACCTATTTCATATTTAATTTGGATTATGGTTTCTAATTAATACAATTTCAATATTCCTTCTGAAAATAGTTTATTTGTATAAATTCGACCTAGTTGAATTCCAAATCATAAACCCTTATGGATTTATTCTAATTCAATTTACATTCCGAATATTGTAATAAATTACATCGTTTCCTTTTGAAACGATTCCCAATTCCCTTTTTAAATTTATATTTGAATTCAATTTTCTCAAATTATTCAATGATAATATATTTCACTGCATTTATAAATGTCATTATAAATTAACCTCTTGTTTTATTATTAAAACAAGTCAATAATTCTAGCTCATTCAAAATTCAATTATATTTCAGAAAATATAATTAACTTTCAAAATCTAAAAATCCTTTTTCATGATATTATTAAATATCAACATATTTCGGCCAGTGATATTTAAACATCCAGACACACAAACCGTCAATCCAATTCATAATATCACACATATATAAATATGTAAACATATAATAATAAATTTGAGGAATCCAGTTGGATTCCTGCAACCTGTTTTTCCTGCACACATATGTTAGACAACATTAATAATATCAATCCTGCTTTAAGGCAGGATATTGCGGTATAGAAGGTCATCCACTCAATATATAGTAGGGCGATAGTGTAACGACCCGTAATTTGGCAGGAGAATAATTAACTAATTTAATTATTAAATATCGATTTAACGATATCAATAACTGGAATTAAATAATATTTATATTTAATTAATATAAATAATAGGATAATATATTTCCAGAATAGCCGAAAATAGTAGAATTCACAATACGATGTGAACTGAATCTTATATAAGCTATTATTCAGTTTGGAGTTGAATTATAATAACGAATATATTATATAAATGATAGTTTGAACGTATAATTATAATAGGAGCTCGAAATGGCACTGCAGTTCGCTATTTGGCGATTTGAACTTCGACTGAATATACAGAGTTTGTTTTAAATCGAATTTCTGTGAAACAAGAAACGTGTGGAGCTGGTGTAGTATATCTTTCTAGCGGAACAGAAAAATCAGGATTTCGTCGTGTAGATTTTGAGATATGTCCAAATCAAATTTTAGAATAGTCGCTATAGAATCGTTTATCGACCATAACAGTTTATTCGATATAACTAGAGATCGGGTTTGAATTTAGACAAGGTTCTTTTGGGAAATAGTGATAATTTAATTTTTAGAATTTTACTGTAATTTTTAATTAATTTAATAAGCAACTTTTTATTTGGAGTATTTGGCACCCTATATCGACATTTCGGGGTTTCACAATATGAGTTCATCTACCGGTATTATTACATTTTTGGGACCAGAGCACCTCACTCATTTAAATGGTATTTTTGTTTCTGTCCATAACTATCCCTACGTG
Organism: Allium sativum; assembly: GCA_030737875.1. NCBI lineage: Eukaryota > Viridiplantae > Streptophyta > Magnoliopsida > Asparagales > Amaryllidaceae > Allium > Allium sativum. The sequence continues at coordinate 4,342 of JASFAX010000243.1, read as the reverse complement.
AACAGAATATTTCATGGTGGGGTACGCTATGTTTTTAACTTAAAACAAACTGAACTGAATGGTTAACTGGTCAAACGAACTCGGAATTCAACGAAACAAGTTTCATACAAAACCTTAGGAAGAGGTCTATGAAACGTCAAGGCCTCATATTTTTAGGATTTTTTCTGGAATTGTTAGGAATTATTGCTCGGTTTTTTCATCGATATTTTCTAAAGGATTTTCGCAAACGGTGTCGGAATTCGACGAAACCTGTCCCATTGGATCCGGAATATTTTTCTATGGTAGGATTAGCTTAGTTTGTCAGAAACAGAGATCGTATGTGGTCCTTTTATACGAGAATTCACGGTTAAGTATTTATATAAAATAAATATCTAAACTTTGGTAGCCTATAAATACTCCATAGTAAAACCTTATAACCTAATTCCTCAGCCAAACCAAAACGAGCCGCCACCACTTTATTCAGAAAATAAAATCGAAAAGCTTCATAAAATCCACCTAAATTCCTATGAAATTTTACAAATCTCAAGACCAGCCTCTTTGTAATCCTCACCACTTCCTTTTCGTTTCAGTGTACCTTTCATGGGGTTCGAAGGCCACTTGTTCGTTGGGGATAAAGCATCGACAACTAGGGTTCAAAGATTTGATGGTTTAAGGCTTCAATTCTCGAAGAGTACACATCGTTGGACTGCGAAATCAAATAACTTGGATGGGAATATTTCGGGGGATTTACAGACTAAAAAGGTTTGATATTTTCTTCTTCTGGAATCCGCGAACTGGTGAGCAGAGTTCGGATTTTTGTTTAAATGATGAATCACTTGCGTTAATGGTTGTTATGGAAAGCGATGAGGGAAGGATGGCCGATATTGTGAAGTTGCCGCGGATTACCATTTGAAGAGGAACTGGTTTCGAACTGTACTGGTGTGGAGCGGTGGAGGTTTGAGGAAGTTTTCGGTGATGGTGTATTTGGGTTCTGGAGTTCGTATAGTTCGAACTGGGTAGGTGACGAGAGGGCTTTACAGGTTTTCTGAAAGGAAGTAGAAGTGGGGTTCTCTGTTGCGATTTTGTAAGGGGAGTGAGGAAGACTGGTGCGTTCAAACTTGTTTCGGGAAGAAGGAGTTTAAGGGTTGATGACGTGAATTTAAATGGATAAGGGTCTGGTGAGTCCTGTAGTTGCTTGGCGGCTTACTGGGTGATTTTTGGAGAAATGTGAATGGCAAATGAAGGTGGGCCGATGGGTTTCAAGTGAGGTCCATATGCATTGATAAAAGAAAGAAAAATATGTATGAATTCCTCTTGAGATTCAAAGTAAATCTCAATAATGGTGAACTGGGCGGTTTGAATTATCGGGACAAATGGAGAAGAGGAGGAGTCTATTCATAGTGGGTTGGTGCTGAAGGTTGTTGGTCCGGATGGAAAGAAGCAAAACTAGATCCGTTGCTATCGTATGGACGGACACTACAACATGGAACTGACTGGAAGTCCATCGGAGCTCGTTACAATTTATCGCAAAATAAATTGTCCGTCTGAATCAAGCGATGGTTATCGTTATTAACGATGATCGTCCAATGTGAGTAAAACTCACCAACTCTGAACAGTTTATAATTTCATGTTGTATTTTTAGAACTGTTAAAAATTGTCTGATTTACTGTGTGTTGACTGTTTGATTGAACTGCTAGTCAGTTAGTTGAATTTCTATATTGATTATGTTTAACAGAATATATCATATAGAACTGAAAGTGATGTTATCTTTATTGTCTAACATCTGTGATGCAGGGAAACAGGTTGGAGGAATCCAACTGGATTCCTTAACAGTTATGTTACTGTGATTTATATATTGTGATATATAATGTGATATATAATCTGTTGGCGATTATATGTGTTTGGACGATATTGAACATCGTGATTTGATATGATTGAATACCATAACATACGAAATGTTGATAAGGGGATTTTTAAAGTGATATTGAAAACAGAATATTTATAAATTGGAATATTTATAAATAAGAGATATTTATAAATTTAAATATTTATAAATAAGGAATATTTATAAATTGGGATATTTATAAATAGGAGATATTTTAAAAAGGAAAATAAATTCAAAACATTTCTTTTTGAATGGAAAGGCCTGTGTGGCGAGTTTGGGGATTTTCCCGATGCTCCCGATACAAAGGAGGTTATGGCGAATTTTCCCGGGAATTTAAGGAGTTAGAATATTTCAAGAATAAATTTGAAAAGGAAATATTTGTAAACCATTTACAAATAGAATTGGAAAGGGAACATTATAAAAAGGAAATCATTTTAAAGTGTAGAACCGTTATTTAAAAGTAAATCTTTTCAAATGAATAAAACGTTGTTAAAAAGGAAATCTTTATAAAGTGAATAAAGTAAATCGAATATGGTATTCGAAAGGAGAAATCGAATATGGTATTTGAAAGGAGAAATCGAATATGGTATTCGAAGTTAGTTAATCGAATATGGTATTCGAAGTTAGTTAATCGAATATGGTATTCGAAGTTAGTTAATCGAATATGGTATTCGAAGTTAGTTAATCGAATATGGTATTCGAAAGTTTGTTAATCGAGTATGTTATTTGAAAGGGGTTAGTCAAGTCGAGTTAGTCAAATAGAGTTAACCAGTTAGAGTTAATCAGTTAGAGTTAACCAGTTGGAGTTAATTAGTTAGAGTTAATCGATTAGAGTTAAAACGAACTAGAGTTAATCAAATATAGTTATTTGAGACAGAGTTTGTCAAACATAGTATTTAGGGTAAGTTGCCATCTTGTACGACTGCTAGCGTAATTCGCAGGGCTGTAAATAGCCTACGGCGGTCGGATGTTTCCTGAGGGAGTCAAGCGTAACCATTGTGATCGCTGCGATCTAGAGTCAAGCGAATGGAGTTTAATCGAATATTAGTTATTCGATAGGAGTTAATCGAGTTGAGAAATAAGTTAAGTTAAATAAGTCGGGTTGATCGGGTGGTTCGACCAAGTTAGTCGAGCCTAGTTAATCGAATCGAATTGGTCGAACCAAGTAAGTCGAGTTAAGTTAGTCAAGTTAGTCGAGCCTAGTTAATCGAATCGAATCGGTCGAACCAAGTAAGTTACGATAGTCGAGTTAGTCAAGTTAAGTTCGTCGAGTTAAATTAATCGATGTTAGTTTCATCGAAAGGAGTTATCGATGTTAGTTTCATCGAAAGGAGTTATCGATGTTAGTTTCATCGAAAGGAGTTATCGATGTTAGTTTCATCGAAAGGAGTTATCGATGTTAGTTTCATCGAAGGGAGTTATCGATTATAGTTTAATCGAAGTGAGATTTTAAAATATGAGATATTTGAAAAGGAAGAGTTATCGAATATTAGTTATTCGAAGAGAGATTATCGAATATCATTTATTCGAGAAGGAGTTAATTGAATATAGGTTATTCGAAGAAGAGTTAATCAAATAGAGATTTCTCGAAGAGAGTTAATCGGCAAATTCGATTATATCGAATTCGGGAAAGTACTTATACTTTCCAGTGTTTAAATAGAGATTTATTTATTTATAAATAAATAAGTGTTAGGTTAATTATTCACTAATAAGAATAGAAGTTATAATTAAAGTTATATAATTCGAAAGTAGGGATTATAACGTTATCGTTATAACCAATGTTTTAAATATAGAAGTGGATTAGTAAAATTGGATCCGAGAAAGGCATAAAGAAGTTGTTAAAGATTAAAAGATAAATTTTAACCATTTCGAAGTTATAACGTTGTTCAGTTAAGGTCTGAGAGGTAATTATACCCCAACTTGAGTGACTTCCTTCTTAACTAAGAAATGGTAAGGTTTGATCGTAAAGGAGTTTTGGAAATGTTTTCCAAACGAGAATCAGAAATGTTTTCTGATAAAAGAAAAATAAGAATTTAGAATATAGGGAAACATGAGATAAGTAAATAAATGAACTGAAGAGATTTATGTTAAATGATGTTTGTTCGATATAATTTCCATTTGGAAATAATATCGTTGTTTGCACACTTGTTTTTCTTTGATAGTTAACTCACCGACTATCGAAGTTTTGACCATTTAAACGTTGTTAATATGGAGTGTAACGACCCGGGAAAAAACGACCTTGGTTATCCGATATATAACACCTATCGAACAATCAAAAGTCGAAATTACAGGATAGTCCAAGAATGAAATTAGAGGGTGAGGATAGATAAGATAGAAAATTAGAACAGAAGAAGAAGAACACAACAACATCAGAGTAACACGAATCTCACAGCGGAACGAATAAAATATAATAGACAACATATCTTGAAATCAAAGTAGTATATGTATATCATACCATTATCAGAGTACAACACTTTC
>JASFAX010002340.1:0-46372 GCA_030737875.1 Allium sativum | reverse complement strand
AGTCAAATTTTGCAAACTTCCAGATTTTTTTTTAATCTTGCTCTCCTAAAACTATAAAAACATTACTCCTGCATTAAACCCAAGAACGGAAAACCACTATATTTAAGTTGGTAATAAATAACAAAGTTTCCTTCACTTTCTTATATATATCACAAAAGAATACCCCGTTTGCATACGGTAAACACCATAATATTAATAAAATGCATTAAGAACTAATAATTTAATAATTCTGTCATATGAGATTGAAATTTTATTTTGATTAAACAACGAATTGATTATAAAGGAGGAGATCGTTTGTTATCCTATAATTGATGCATTAACTTGGTAAGTTATTTGGTTGTAATATTTAAATGACATGCAAAATCTAGCAGTTTATCTTGTTTGATTACTGCTATGTATGCAGTTCTATGTACAAACAACGATAGTCCATAATAAGATGAAATATATTATTGAAACAAAGGAAAACATTGTTATGAGTAACTGATAAATTTTTGTCAGCTCCTAATTCAAAACTCTTGATTTGATATATATGGGTATAAACCAAATTGATATACGAAAAATCAATTGAAAAACAATAACTCACCACGTATCAAATTCTTTTTAAAAGCCTTTGAGAAAGAACTTTCTTATCTCCATCTGCAAATATAATGCAATTTAAATAAAATTAGCAAAATATGGCAAATAGAATTGTGTTGCTGAGGTAAATAGAGGAACGTAAAGGTAAAATTCGCACAAATGAAACATAAGCATAAGACCAAAGAAATAATGTATGATGCATGTACAAAGCTAAATTTCACCATAAACACCCTTCTAACTTAAGGTCTGACATTTGAAATCTATGTAATGGATTGCAATAAAAATTCTATTTGTTGAAAAAAAACTGATAGAATATTTTATCTAAAAATAGATAAGGAATATAAAAGTAATGGGTAAGTTACCACAAATGCATAAACATACCTGAATGGCTAATTATAAGTTCTTTATCTATAAAAGGAATTTAAAAAAGCTACTTCTAAGAATGATCACACTGTATAATTATACAGTTTCCGTGCATCAGATAACCACTTATACATGAATATTGAAGTACAAATTTTGGTTGACTTTATACATTAAGTAATCAAAACACATCCACACAGTAATATAAAGTTCGAAGAAAAAAACTCAATCATTTTTCGCTACAAATTTTACTTGGTTCCCACAAACAGAAATAAATGATTAATCATAAATTCTCCATATTCGAAAGGAATTTAAAAATAGAAACAGTTTGGCTCTTATATTGTTTGTTTTACAACCATGAAACACTTCCAAAAGGATTGTTCATAGAAGATTATAAGGTTTAAGATATATATGAGATTTGTTTGCAGCAACTTGAAATTTTAGTTGTGGTTAATCGTAGCAAAAGAAATTTATTCATGTGTACTCAGTTTACAGAACAACAAATATGAATCACCTAATAAAAAAATTAACAAAGACACGTGCTATGTTCTGTCAGCTTTAAAATTTTCATACTTTGTCAAGTCCAGCTACAGAAACATAATAAAATACTATTTTGTTCCTTTTCTCATCAATAAAATAAAATATTTCTTCCATGTAATAATTACGAAATTTCAAACTGATGGTAGGAAAAATTGCAATTCTATTCATTTAATATGCTCTTTTCTCAAAAAAGAAGAAGGTTCATCTGTCTGTTACAATACAATTTTTAAATTATAAATAACAATAATGAAAGTAAATGTCTAATGACATCCATACATTATTGAACTTTTCAAAGTATAAAGAGCATTACATAAAATAAGTATTTCAAAATTGGAAAAAGCAAGGTTGCCACGATATAAGTTTTAAAATTAGGGTATAGAAAAGGAATTTATAAACTTTAGGAACCAAAGGCAGGAGATCAAGCATTATGATAAATGAATAAGTGGAACATTTAAAAAAAATAAGTAATTCTAGAATTCACATTTTTTGAAGTTTCGAAAGTGAAAATCATCTGCTTTGAATATCAAATATAATAAGCACGATGATATTCTATTTTTTATCATTGAATTTTTGAAACTTTCATTTTTGATCAAAATTAATTATGTTGCTCAAATGTTTGATTCACGTAATATTGTAAAAATAGAATAAAAGTGTGAATAATTGAATAAATAATATTTGGAAACTATAAAAGTTAAAATAAGAAGGTTAAAAGTTGAGAAATTAAGCAATCAATTAGAAATGATCAAAATGTAAAATTGAAGAACAAATGCAGAAACTTAAATCAGCTAAATTACATAAAATATAGTTGAAAGAAATAAGAAACCAAGTTACGAACAGAGTATGTGTAAAACTAAGAATTTTTTTGACTATGGAATCAAATCAGAAATGTTTATGTTTAGTTTTAAGTTTTTTTGACTATGGAATCAAATCAGAAATGATTTAATATCAAATATTAATTACATGCAGTTTAATTTAACCTTTTTTAGAATCAGGATTCATTATCTGAAAGTACCAGAATTCGGTAAAATTCATAGAGAATTATACCGAAGTGTAAAAAGAACTCAAGGGGAGTACTTAAACATTTGGAATGCATAAATTACATTAAAAAGTAGGCTTTTCTTCATGCTATTTTTTCAAACTGAGATAAGCATGGATTGAGGCTGCATAACAATGTGAAGAACAGTCTAGAAGAAAGCAGAAAGCACAAAGCACAATGGGCAACATGAATAGTGCATTGAACCACTACGCCACACTTGCATATGTATTTATGTATGTATGTATGTATTTATATATGTATATGTGTATATGCACACAGAGACAACATATGTAAACACACACACACATACACAGAGACAGACAGACACACACACAAAAACACAAACAAATTAGTAAATGTCTGTTCAAGTTGATGTCATAATGGTGTCTAGAATTCTCACTTATAGTAATCATCACAGATTCTAATAAATATCATAAATCATCTTGTTTCAACTCATAACTATCTGCGAATGCCTCAATCCGAAAAGACTGCACACCAAATATAAATATATAATCAACTAACCAACGAAAGTAAATTAGGAAAACATAGATCGAGACTAACTTGGATGAGTGTGTGTGTGTATAAATATATGTGTGTGTATATGTGTGTGTGTATGTGTGTGTGCGTGTATGTGTGTGCGTGCGTGTGTATCATACGTATATATACATATAGAATTACAATTTCGTAGAGTTAGGTTGAAGATTTCTTACCAGCTTGTACTTATTTTTGTATATAGCGATAGCAGCATGTGCTAGTAGCTGGTTACGTCCGACAATATAAGGTTAACTGAACTACTAGGAGAGCACCGGTGCTAAAAACCTCACAGCATAGCCTCCTGTATTGAAGGTGAAAGGCTCATTCAGTGTAATCCAATGCTTCATTTTATCGCCAAATTCTCTCAAACATACTTCTGCATAGTCTTGAAAATCTTTTCTGCAAGTATAAATGATTAATATTTTATTATAGCAAATAAAGATGACTGGTACATTTTGTATGTGCACATATGCAGGTGTTAAAATTACTAATGTTATGATTCCACATATATACATGCATATATGCACATATATTTATATATATCCTAGTACTATAAACTTAACAAAAGTATTTCAAAAGCACTGAGAAACATAACTAAATTCTTTTATTCGAAAGTTTAGCGAAGTTGGTTGTAGCTGGGAATACTTGGCCGTCAACTTTTCCAATTTTTTCATACATTTTGATGTAGTTAATTGGGGAACGAGAGTTGAAGGAAAATATAAAGCTAACTTTGTTTTGACTGAGGTTGAAACTGATAACAGAATGCACGCAAAAAATTATGATGACGTTTTTCGCTCAAACAACGATAGCAAAAAAAATGGAATCTTCGTTTCATTTTAACGGAAGAACCTACAACTGTAAATTTGATGATTTCTATGCGGGGGATGAATACTAATTTAGACATGTATGCTATGAGTGGAAGTGCACTGCTTCTCAATGTACTATCCACTAATTGGGGTAACTACAAATAAATATTGCAAAATAAATTTTTTTAGGATAAGTTAGAAACATTAACTTTACTAACTGGGGTAACATGTTAAAAAGTTCGCTAAGTTTGGCTAGCATTATAACTAGTGGAAGTAATATATATAAGTTTGGCTATAAATGGCAATGATGATTGGACGAGAGTGGTTTGGATGAGTGGAGCGATTGAGTTTGATACAGCAGCTATAGATGTGTTATGGATCTTGCATGAGTGGAACGTCGACATGCAATGATGGAGATTGTGAAAAGTGGGTAGGTAGCTTGTGAGGGTTGTTGTTACAAAATGGTTTATTTTGTATGTTGGACCGTCGGAGAGTTTATAAGTGGTGTAATGTTTACGTTGAAGACTCTACATTGTACATAAAAAACTATTTACATTACATAATACTTTCAATCTGAAGTCTAACTAAATTTTTGTCCACGAACGCCACAACCTTTAATACAGTGTCCGCGAACGCAATCATAGTCTAAGTCTGGATGGGTAGGCTGAGATTGAAAAGAAGGAAAACTTCCTCACACAAACGTAGCATTTTGTTAATTTTTTTTTGAAGTATTCAACTCAAGAGTTCACCAGTTATGATTCTATTTTCTTTATTGTTTTATGTGCAGTCTCTCTAGCATTTGCACATGGATCGTACTTGGATGTACAACTTAAAACGTAACGAATTTGAGTTTTTACACAAATTGGAAGAGTTCATCAGTTGTGCATTGAATGATCAATTAAGAACAAGAGAAGATACTATTTGTTGTCCTTGTAGACGTTGCAACAATAGGAGGAGATTGTGTAACATAGAGCATGTTAAGGATCACATAATTCGTAACGGGTTTAAAGATAATTATACACGGTGGATATGGCATGGTGAAAGCTTACTTAGCAAAACTCATTCTAGTGATCACGCGATTGATGAGAGCGATCAAGGAGATAATGTGAATAATGAGGTGAACGATGAAAATGATTGTGTTCATGAGATGTTTCGGGATGCTGAAGAACATTTGATGAAAGATCCAGAAATTTTTGAAAGAATATTAATCGATGCTGAAAAGCCATTATTTTCTGGTTGTGCGAAGTTCACAATATTATCTGCTGTGCTCAAGCTTTTCAATTTAAAAGCAAAACACGGTTGGAGTGATAAGAGTTTTACATCACTGTTGGAACTTTTGAAAGACATGCTTCCGGAAGATAACGAGCTTCCTAGCTCTAACTATGAAGCAAAGAAAACTTTATGTCCAATTGGTATAGAGTACAAAAAGATACACGCATGTCCAAATGACTGTATATTGTATCGAAATGAATATGAGAGCATGCATGAGTGTCCCAAATGTGGATTATCCCGTTACAAGCCACAAGGGAATGTTCATAACAACTCAAATAAAAAAGGGCCTCCGGCAAAGGTATTATGGTATTTGCCCATTATACCAAGGTTTAAACGTTTATTTGCCAACAAAGAAAACGCAAAAAACTTGAGATGGCATGCAGATGTGAGGAAAGATGATGGGTTATTAAGGCATCCGGCTGATTCTCCATAATGGAGAAACATTGATACAATGTATCCTAGATTTGGTAAAGAAATTAGGAATCTCAGACTTGGTCTTTGCACAGATGGCATAAACCCGTTTGGAAATCTTAGTAGTCAACATAGTACTTGGCCGGTTCTTTTGGTGATTTACAATCTTCCACCTCACTTAACTATGAAGCGCAAATATATCATGTTATCTCTTCTAATCTCAGGACCACGACAACCAGGAAATGACATTGATGTTTACCTAACTCCTCTTGTCGATGATCTAAAACTTTTATGGGATAAAGGCGTACGTGTGTTTGATGCGTATATCAGAACTGATTTCACATTACACGCCATGGTTTTTTGTTCCATAAATGATTTTCCTGCATATGGTAACTTGTCTGGCTATAGTACAAAAGGTGCAAAAGCATGCCCAATTTGTCAAGACGATATGGTTGTCGAGCGCTTGCATTTTTGTAAGAAAAATGTGTATATGCATCATCGTAGATTTCTCCCTATCGATCATCATTATCGTAAGAAGAAGAAGCCTTTCAATGGGAAGATAGAGAGTGGAGTTGCTCGTTTGCCATTAACAGGTACTGCAGTTTATGAACGGGTCAAGGATATTGAAAATGCATTTGGTAAAACTTTTCCTCTTATAGAAGGCTCATGGAAGAAGAAATCTTTATTTTGGGAACTTCCATATTGGAGACACTTACAGATTAGGCATTGTCTAGATGTAATGCATATTGAAAAAAATGTCTGTGACAGTATCATTGGAACACTCTTGAATATACCTGGTAAGACAAAGGACAGCGAGAAAGCTAGGCAAGATATGCAAAGAATGGGTATTCGGAAAGATTTAGCACCGATGGAGAAGGGTAAGCGTACATATTTGCCTCCTGCGTGTTACACATTGTCTAAAAAAGAAAAAATTAGTTTATGTGAGTGTCTTCGTGGTGTCAAGGTTCCAACAGGCTATTCTTCAAACATTAGCAGTCGTGTATCAATGAAGGATTTGAAATTGAACGGCATGAAGTCTCATGATTGTCATGTGTTGATGCAACATTTGTTACCTGTTGCAATTCGAGGTATATTGCCTAGACACGTTAGACATGTTATTACAAAGCTTTGCATCTTTTTTAATGTAATTTGTAGCAAGGTGATCGATCCTTATATGTTAGATGATCAACAAGCTGAAATTATCGTTACCTTATGCCAATTTGAGATGTATTTCCCCCTTCATTTTTTGATATTATGGTGCATTTGGTTGTTCATCTGGTAAGAGAAATCAAGATTTGCGGACCTGTGTTTATGAGATACATGTATCCGTTTGAAATGCATATGGGAACTTTAAAAAGGAAAACAAAGAATAAATATAGACCCGAAGCTAGTATCGTAGAGGGTACTGTAGCCGAGGAGGTTATTGAATTTGTTACTCAATATTTACCGGGTATTGAACCTATTGGACTTTGCAAATCTCGGCATGAAGGACGACTTGATGGTCAAGGCACAATTGGGTTAAAATTGATTTCAATTGGTGATGAAATGATGCACAAAGCAGAGCTACTTGTTTTGCAACATCTTAGTGAGGTCAATCCGTACTTGGGGGAGCACATGGCAATTCTAAAGTCTGAGAACCCTTCAAAGAATGAAAGGTGGTTGACAATTGAACATAACCGCTCCTTTGTTAAATGGTTTAAAACCAAGGTAATGAAACAACGGCGTCAAACAAATCATAATATATCTGATACAATACAATGGTTGGCGTATGGGCCTCGAGTTCAAGTCAAATCTTATGAAGGATATGATATTAATGGATTTGTCTTTTATACTAAGCGCCAAGATGAGAAGAGTAAAATGCAAAATAGCGGAGTTAGTGTTGTTGCATCTTCAAGAGAGTTTGCTAGTGCTAAAGATAATAAGCCTGTAAATGCGACATTGTCATATTATGGGATAATTGAGGATATTTGGGAACTTGAGTATAGAGAATTCGCTATCCCTCTATTTCTATGTAAATGGGCGGACAACCATCGTGATGTACGAACGGATGAACATGGATTCACACTTGTTAACTTTGGTGCAGTGAGTCGTGATAATGATCCACTCATCTTGGCGAATCAACCAAAACAAGTTTTTTATGTGACCGACACAGCTGATCATAAGTGGTCTGTTGTTCTTCCACGTAAAAGGCGCATTGTTGGGATTGGTGATGTGGTAGATGAAGAAGAGTACAATCAATTTGATGAGAACCCACCTTTCTCCATCGGTGTAAGTCTGCAAGAAGAAGAAGCCGAATTAAATGCAAATTATGCACGTTCTGATCATAATGAAGGGGTTTGGATAGTGGAGTAATTTGGTGTATGAGATCTAATATGAAGGCTGAGACAATAAGATAGATTTTAAATTTAAACAAAGGGCAATTTTGACATTTTACGATCGGACAAAAAATATGTGTTTTTAAATTTTTTATTAATAAAGATGGATGGATCTAGTGTTTGCAAATTTTTTTTTGTCTTTTAATAATGTGATTGTTCACATGTGCCGTTAAGACATAAGAGAAACCAATGTTTACATTTAAAACATCATTGTATTAAAACCAATTTGAAATTTTCTAGTTAGATTTTCATGTTAAGGTTCACATGCACCATTTCATCTTTATTTGAGTAGTTTCAGTCCATTCAGCTTCTAACTAACAAATTGGATGACCAATTTGCATAATAGTAAGTTGATTTCCTATTAAAAAAAACCTAAATTTTGGATGATTTTCACCACTCAGTCGGTCTAAGGCAGATATTTTATGGTAAATTTTTCTGACACTTTTATCGGTTAGCCTACCTGTATGGTTATCTAAATGTAGTGAGATGCCAATGGGAGATCCAACAGCTGAATTCCAACATGACATATTGCTGGACTATGTTTTGTGTGTTAATGCAGTATTTTCTGGGCGTGCACATCCATAATGATAGACCAAATTTTGCTCAAGTCAGTAAAAATACACATCATATTTAAGTGTACAGAAGCACACAAACAAAGAGTTATAAAATATAAACATGTTTTTGTGGTATACTATACAATTACCTCATACGATTGTCTAAATTCATAGTGTTAAGGCCTTTAACTCTTGAAATTAAATGTTGTGTCATAGTGACAAACGCTAGCTAAAAAAATTTATTTTGCTTTGTTTGATTTTATAAACTGAACTGCATTAGGTTCGACTTATGCTATTTTGACACATGTTATAAAATTATTTCATTTCAATATTTTAGTTTTTTATAACTGACAGTATAGACCATAATGGTATCCATTTTGACCTCTTTTTTGAAATACTGCCTCAATGTATGTAGGCGTATAATAGAAAAATATTCTATAATTTGGCATGTTTGGTTGTATATAATATCTAGTGTGGCTTGTTCTCTATTCACTATCTCGACTATTGTTCTAACATTGTTCTAAAATACTTAGTTATCGACTGTTGTTTTAAAAACTTTGATTGTTCTAAAATGTTTGGTTGTAAAAGTTGACTATTCTGAAAACATTGACTACTGACTCTTGTACACGAGTTACTTAACTTTGTTTTTCTCAAGTGTTTATATTTTGTACTTTGAAACAACAAGCAAGAATTTTAATATCTATTTTTATGTTGTATTATTCAATGTTCCAAATAATATAGATGTGAATAATCTACTTATATTTCATTTTTCCTTCTTTTCTTGTGGCATCGCCATACAGACATGAAATTAAACACAAACAGGCATAAAGTTTTAACCATTGAATTTTATATGGTAAATTTGTCGTTAAAATTGATTACTTTTCACAATTTACATGCATCCTTCATTTTCTAGATTGATGAACAGATAAAAACTAAAAAATGGTAAACCTAATGTTATGTTAGGTTCTTGGTGGTTGATTCGGTTCTTTTCAAACTTTGGATCCTTTGTCAAGTTTTTTCCATAACAAAATAGATCAAATGAGCATAACAGCTGTTTGAAATCCTCTTGCTAAACTTAGGTATAAAAGAACTATTGTCAAATATAAAATGATTAATTTAATGATGAAAGAGCATTTAAGAGCACCGCTTGCTGTCTGCTGACTGTTAATAGCTCTGATGTAAAGAAAATTGTATAATCGCTCTGCATGTTGCACTCCAACCATTTATCCTCACTCTCTTCGATATCTACTTAATCATAGTCACCAGAACTATAATCAGCATAACCCTCATCATCATCAGAATCACAATTATCACTAGCAGAGTCATTTTTTTGTGTCTACCGACACTGTCACTGCAAGCAACATCGCTATCACTATAATAGCTATTGATATCAGAATCATCTTCATATTCAGAATCATCTTCATATCAGAATCATCAGAATCATCTTCATATTCACTGTCATGATGTAGTCTATGCAATCATCATAATCATAATCTTCTTCTCTTGTACGATCAACAAGTAAAAGAAGTTCATTCTCCCGCTTTACAAAATAACTAAAGCAACCATGCTGTATACCTGCATCTTTCACAACCATTGAATAAGACTTTGCATCACTAATGCCAATAAAACCAGTACCCTCAAAAATGACATAAATTTTTCTATCATATTCACATCTAAATTTTTCTATCATATTATTTTCCGATGTTATAACCTCTAATGCTAATTTTTGATGGCATGGTTTTTTGATTACTCGTAGTGTCTTTGTGCTTTTCTCAAAATTATATAGTGTATCGTGGGGCATATCATTTATTTATTTTAATTGTGTAGTTACAGAGTACATTTTTCTTCATTATTTTACCATTGTTTGTCATGTTGTTGAAAGTTAATTTTGAGTTTTCATATATGCTTACTAGTCAAGATTACAGATGTTAAAGATTATAAATGAAAAAAATGCAATATATTCATGTAAGCCGACTAGTTAAGATTATAGATGACAAAATGCAAATATTTTTCCTGAATGACAGAAGGCAATATTCATGTATTCTGTTTCTTTTTTCTTTTTCTTTTTTGGCTTACAAATAATGACTACACACACTGGGGGTTGAATTCACATGTATTTGATTCATGAAGATAATGACAGTAGGATAAGATTGCTTAAACTTACAAGTTTTTAAATGCAAATTAAGTGATTTTCCAGGAATAATGGAATCAGTGCATGAACATGATGAGGAGCAGGGCTCTTCTTCCCAGCCACCTAAGAAGAAGCGAAGAGGTCCAACAACCGGAAAGAAATATAAAACACGCGAGCCAAAATTCCTTGAGTGGTCTGATAATGGCAAACCCATCGGAAAGTGGGCTAATTGTTTTAAGACATATATAGGCGATATTGTTAGAACCAAAATTGATATCACTATTAATCACTGGGATGGCGTTAGCGATGGGCTTAAGGACGTTATCTGGGAAGATGTGCAGGTATTATTTATTTCCAGATCGATTTTATTCATTGTAATTTCATATTTTAACCGTTTGATGTTTATTTTTTATTTTTTATTATCTCAGGCTGAGTTTCAGCTCAATAACAAAGTGAAAGGCATTGTGTTAAGAACTGTTAGAGAAAGATGGAAGGATTTCAAAACAAGATTAGTTAGTGGTTGGATTACGAAGAATAGAAAGCTTCCAGCCGACCGTGGTGAGCCCTATGAATATTATGATGCTATCACACAAGCACAGTGGGAAACATTCAAAAAGACTCATGAAATAGAAGAATTTGAAGTATATTTCCTTTTTATTGTCTATTCGCATAAATATTGAACAATGAACTAAAATATTTGTTTATTCAAAATCTAAATTAGGAAAAAAGCGAGAAGGCTAGGAAGTGTCAGGCATGCAATGTGCATCCTCACTATCTAGGCCAAGCTGGATATGCTGGGAAAAAGGCTAATTGGATAGTCGAAGGCCACCATTCCTTAGCCACATTACCAAGTGGACTTGTTTTGGATCGAAGCGTTGATTGGATTATGGAAAGATCGAAGAAAGGAATTGATGGAAATTATGAAATCCCTAATGAGAAAACCAAGTTAGTTGCAGAAAAAGCGGTATGACTTGTTTTCAATTAAATGTATCACTTTATTAGTTATGAGTACTTCTGTTTTTGAGCATCTTGTGAACATCTACTCTTGCTACCGTTGACTAGTTTTCAATTAAATAACTTTTAAAATTTATTTAGTGCCTCAACAGTTGACTAGCGGTATGTCTAATTCTGGTTAATGATTTTTACTGATTTGATACAATGCAAAATCTGGTTATGTTTTTGTTAGAGATATGTCTAATTTTAATTTTTAAGCCCAACATAAGGCGAAGCAAACTACTTTATATTATTGACAGTAACCAGTGTCATTAAATTTTAATTGAGCTTCATTTCTTGTTGGTTTTCCATTTAATTATGATTTTCCAATGCTTTAGTTAATTTAATTTTATATATAGTCTTTTTTTCCTTTGGGTTATTTTCGAAAATCAGGTTACAAATATGGTTTCTGAATCTGATTAACTTACTAAAATGTTCACATGGTTCACACACACACTTCATTTTAGCACGACTTCATTTTAGCTACTTGAATGTGTTTTTAGCGTCTGAACTTTAGTTTGGACCGTGTAGTTTTGACCTGACTGCTACTTAGGTCAGCATTATGGACTTTGAATGCAGTATCTGTGCTTAGAATAAGGCATCCACTGGACCCTTTTTATGTATGGTTCCTTTGGTGCTATGGCGTTCCATTGTAATCTTGTAGATAAGTATTTGGATTGAAAATTTTGGTTTTTATTTGGTATAGCCATTGTTTTTTTGTATAAGTTTGAGTTTAAAAGAAATTTTTGGGGCAACTTCAGTACTATTGTAGAATGTATAGCATCGCACAAAGTTATAGTCACTTACAAGCTGATGATACTGATCTATAATAGAAAATGAGAGAAAGAAGGAAAACTTGAGACACATAAAAGATTTAGGATTAAAAAACAAAGAAGAAATGTGCATTTTCATTTTTTTTCAGTCTAAGAATTCTTTCTCGTTTCTTTCTTTATGTAGCAATACATTGTGTAATCAAGGACTACTGGCTTTCTAATAGCTATACAATGCAATCATTTATAGCTAACAAGTATAAAAAGAAAAAAAGTAATTTGTTATAAGCAAACTCTGCTATGTACTTGTCGGTGTAACACTTTCATAGGGTAAATGTGCAAGTTTAAGTGCTGCATTTCTATAACTTCATTGTGCCTTGATACTTTCTGCTATGTTTTATAATGATTTGGAAATAAGAAAAGCCTGCACTGTGCTTAAGGTTGTATTAATGCCTAGCTTGAACCGCATTCCTACTCCTTTAAAAAAAACCTTGTACGTTGAATTTCAGAATCAGGTTGGCTTATCCGGCTCTGGAATTGGTGCTTCAGGATATGATTTACTTTTTGGTAATTTGATTATTAATACACTTGCTGTTTGTTTACAGAATGATTTGAGACAAAAAGCAATCGAAGGGGAATGGACTCCGAATAGACATGATGATGTCTTAAGTCGTGCACTTGGAAAAAAAGAACATCCGGGCCGAGTTAGAGGAATTGGTGGGACAGTTGGTATCAAAGATGTATTTGGAGAGGGAGAGAAAACGAAAGGTCCAAGGGGTGTAATATCTGCAGATCAGCTATATCTTATTACTCAAGATTTAGAGGCTAAAATGAAACAAGAAATGGAGGATAAAGTGAGCCAAATGGAGGGTATGATGCATTCAATGGTTCAACAGCAGGTTGCAAACATTTTGAGCAAGGTTGGTATCCAGATGCCTATTGCAATGGGGGTCAACAACATAACATCAGATGATCATCGCAGTAGCCATCAATCAATACACCCGACGAAAGTACAAGGTGCAAACGAAATTCAAGCGAAGGAACCCTTTCCAGAGTTGCTGGTAAACAATTCAAAAAGTTGATTTTAATTTACGTGTATGATTTTATGCAGTTTACAAGTGTAAGTGAAAAATGATGGTTTTGTGCTTTCATTTTAGAAACCAACAAAATGTCGTTTAGCTCTGAATTTGGACTCCGATATTATCGTTGTGGGCAGTGGCATGGTACATCCTGCTTCAAAGATTGGAGGCCAATGTCACAATCAGCAAATCTTGGCTGATCATGTAAAAGTTGGGATTGATGCAGTGGAGTCTAGTCATGAAGGAACCCCACTTCCAGTTCCAACTAAACATTTCAGCACGATAGGTGAAGCGGTTGGTAGTTTTGTTCAATGGCCTAAAAGTCTCGTGCTTCTAAGAGATAATACGGTAAATATGAAAATTTTGTTTAGTGAAGTATAGTGAAATAACGTTACTGTTTTATATTTGAATTAATATAAGTTTCACATTGGTGTTTTTCAATATATTACATCAATATTGTAGACATCAAATAATTGAGATACTGATATTTTGTTAACATCAAGCACCTTAACCACTTTTGAACTAGGGATCTATATCTCCACCAAACAAGAGCATGATCGGAAGTAATAATGACAAGGTCATTAATGTAATAACAAACGGGTCTGCAAAGCGCAATACACTAGTGGATGAAGGAATCCTCAAAACTTTATCGAAAGAGTGCCGGTATTTTCACGACCTGGTACTTCAAGGGCCACCAGATGATAACATCATTAATACAATTCAAGGGAATAAGGATTTATTTAAGTGCGACAAGGACTATGAAATCAAGATCAGAAACAATGACATTGTCCAATTTCTTAGAATGGCGTGGTTGAATGCATCATGGTTACATATTTGCATCATGTAAGCATTTCACTCCTATTATGTATACTTGAACATATAGTATTATAGCTAATTTTGTTCTGCTATTTATTTATTTATTTATTTTGTTAAAAAAATAATCTTTACGTACCCTTATAGATTTACGGGCTTGGTATGAGAAGACAATGGTGCAAAGGAAACGTTCGACATTGTATGTTAAAAAATTAGCAAAAAAATTATACTAGACAATTACATATCTAAAATACGGAATAAGACAAGTGCAAAATTGGAATCGATATAAGGGTCCATGTCCAATAATATAAACTGAATTGTTCACATAATTTGTAGGTGGTTAAATCATAGGTTCAATGACCTCGAAGGGGAGACCATCGGGTTTATGTGTCCTCATAAGCTTTCCTAAGTACGGAAATATCCAGACGCGACTAATTCATATATCCTCCAAACCTGGCGCGAATCACCATCAAAAAGATTACTCTTAGCCCCGCACTACGAGGAGTATACACTATAAACTATTGTTAACTACTTTATTAAATTTGCTACTAATTTTAACCTTCTACAAATTTAATACCACAGGAAACATTGTCTACTGCTTGTTTTCCATCTAGTAAGGAGCAAGGTTTATGTTTTTGATTCTCGGGCCGAAAGCAAGCATGTTCCGAAAATTAAGGCACAAGTGAACGTGTAAGTTGCAGAATATCAATCTTAATTTTATATAATAACTCGTTTTAATAAGACAATTTGTGATTTTTTGGTTATACAAATTGTTTTAACATTTTCTTGTATGTGCAGGGCGTTTAAACTTTACAGAGCATATGGCTGCAAGTCCCCAGGAGCCACATTGGATTGGAAAAATGTTACAGTGATTGATTTTCTACTGTAAACAATTGTATTTCATTTGATATATAAATTCATTTTGAACTGACAATTAAATTTTCTTTTAATATTGTTAGTGTCCTAAACAATCTACACCAACAGATTGTGTATATTATGTGGTGCGATATATGTATGAGATAATAAAAAATCACCATCATAGCATCGACTTACAAAAGGTGCCACTTTAATTTTTTTCTTTTTTCTTTTTCCTTCAATATTAATATTAATGTTAATTAATTATATGATTCAATTTTCAAACCAATCTCTTAATTGTAGGACTTTATGCGAGATCATTCTTATAGCCAAGAAGAGATGGATGAAATTCGGGATCATTTATCTACTTATATCGTGCAAAACTGGATCTAGTTGTCCTTTTATTTGGACAAGGTAAGTTTTGCATTGGTTTCTGTTGAAATCATAAAGTAGTTTTTGTCTTTTCTGTTGATATTTGAAAGAAGAATGGCTGTGCATAATTTATGTAACATGACATAGGGGAAATCAAGCACATAGCAATATAAATCAAATATTTGAACGAATTATTTATACTTTCGAAGACAACAGATCATTACATGAAAATTTGATCAAACTCAGACCGTGTTTCCTTTTATAACCCCATAGCAATATAAATGACCCTGACAGTTAGATATGTACTTTATTTCGAAAATAAAACCTTATTCCGAAACCCATATTATGAAGCTCAAGCCAACTGTAAGGACAGAAAAGTGGTTTCTTATAAATCAACTACTCCAATCTGTTAGATTTACGTGGTTACTTGAGTATACATTTGGGTGTTATGTTTTCCTTTCTCAGGTGGTTTTAACTAGAGATAAAATCTTAGATAATATCAACATTTGAATTCCGTAATGGTTACATATTAAAACGCATGTGCTTGTGTTCATTTAAACATTTATATAAGCAGTAATGATATTTAAAGTGCCTACTTATTCAAATTTTGCTATATATATTTTTCCAAACTCGCTGTTCTACCTTATTTGATTCATTCTAGTAATGGTTCATTCGCTACAATGTTTTGACTCATATGTGTAACCAAAAAAAATATTTTGTGTAGTTTCTTAAATTAAAAACATGAGAAAATGAGATTGTTAAAAAAAGATTTTGAGCAAATGAGTCCATTTAAAAACTATTTTTTTAAAACAGTTTTCTGGAATGTGGTTATATATATGAAACCATCCTAAAAATCATGACTTTGAATGGTTTTTAGTTGAGTATATTGAGAGAACTCTAGTGTAAACGGATTTTTGAACTTTGGTAAATTTCCTGCGACGATGAAGGTATGTGGTCTTGGTGTCGGATCTGAACAAGCGTAAGGCACCCACAAAACAAGAAAAAATAACAAAAAAAATTATTGTTTGCTAGATTTCAAGAACAAAATCAAAATAGAAGGATTGGTTTAGATTTTTTGGGCTGGAACAGCATCGAGCTGAACACCTACAGAGCCAAGTGGGTGATCGCATCCGGGGGGTTTGGAAGGGGGAAGGGTCAACTCTGATTGACCAGAGTTTGGTGGCGACTGGACTTTGAGGGCATGGGGTTTTCAGGTCAGAAATGTATTCAGAGGAGATGAGGGCATGGGGTTTTGATTCGATTAAGGGCATGGCGTTTTGAGGTCAGAAATGTCAGAGGAGATGAGGGCATTGTGGCGATTGTCGAGGGGGCGAGATCGCAAGAGATGCATTGGTGCATGTGCACGGTGCACACAGTGCACTGGGAAGTTGTAGGGAAAGAAGAAAGAAAAGGGGAAGTACTGGGCAAGTTTTTTTTTGTTTTTTGTTTTTTTCTTTTTTTTTTGTTTTTGTTTTTTAAGATCAATCTAAATTTATGTTTGCTGAAGAAAAAGAAAAATACAATATCGCCATAAGTTCAAATACATTGAAATCTAATCTCTAATAATTTAATCCTTCTCTGGAAAGAAAAGCACATGTGCTAGATAACATTTAACCAACAAGACGAAGTCGGGCGATTTAATCAACGTGGCTCTCTATATTTGTTTTGCGGCTTCGGCCTTTACTCCGGCCTTTCCAACTTCGTCTGTCTTAGTTGCCTCTTCTGTTTGCACTTCATCATCAGATTCATCAAAATCATCTCCCATGCCTCCCATACCACTCATATCCATACCGCCCATGCTGCTCATATCCATACCGCCCATATCGCCCATGCCTCCTAAACCGCCCATACCGCCCATGCCTCCTAAACCGCCCATGCCAGCTAAAGCACCCATGTCCATAACACCCATACCATCTAAGTTCGAAAAATCCATTCCATTCAGATCGGCATCTCCAGGACCCGCATTGTCATCGTCTTCATCAACCCACTTGTCCCAGTCAACTGTAAGGTAATGTGGAGTTTTCTCATCGCCGCTTAACAGTTTCTTCCACCAACCTTTCTCTGCCTTCTCTAATATACAAAAGATATTTCTAACGCCCTTGTTTATTTTACTCTCCTCAACGTTAACTTTATTGTGAAGTTTTAGTGTTAACTCATATGAGTTACCATCTGAACCAGCAGTAGCAGAAAAGGTAAAAATGCCTTCCGGGTCGAGTTTCACATTGATATCTTTTGCATCAGCCAACTGCACTGTGATGTAAACCTTATCAAGCCTCTGTGCCCATTTAACTTGAGGATGACGGCTCATAATCGAAGAAAAGTTGAAACCCTGGATATAACAAAATGGTCAGCCGGCAGAGAAAATGATGGAAGTACTGGGAAAGTTGAATAGTTTGTAAATATGGTATTGGTGGTCCATAGGATAGTGTTATTCCACCAAATTCTGCCTGAAGATTCATGTCAGTGCGTTGAAAATTAGAATTCATAAATTTTCCTTTCATGATCAGAGTATATTTGTATGTATATGATTGTGTTTGCATCTCATTTAAGGTCATGCATATAACCTGGAGATAATGGCGAGGACAGTAAATATAGATTGCGAGTGAACAATTACAATACTTTTAACAGTTTATAATTAATCATATGCATCTTCTTAGATTCAAACATGAATATTGATGTTGTTTAAGAAAAACTTCTGAACTAATTAGATTTAGATTGAGAAGCCTGAAACAGAACACAGTAGGAGACAGTAAAATAATTTGTGAGTAAACTCCCCTATTTTCTTTGCTATTCTTATTCATTTCGATTCAAGTATATGTATAGAAATGTATACATCTGATTATCATCTTCTATCATGGAAATTACCTTAAAAACATAGCAAAAGAAGAGAGACAAAAGAAAGCAGTAGTAAGATATATAAGCAAGTAAATACCCTGAATTCCCCTTACTGCTATATAGTAAATTCCACTGCATTCAAAATTTTATATGTGTAGGTATGTACCATGTTTTGGGTTGTTTAAAAACTTGTCTGCAAACAAAATAAACTGAGAAACAAACAAAGAATAAGTCTGGAAACATGAGTAACAACAGTAATATATGTATACTGTTATGTTAACTTGTAGGGGATTCAGGACTATGTGTCTGTCGAAATATCTCCATGGTATTTGGTATAAACATTTATGTTGTTCAAGGGTAGTTAGATGGTAACTAATGGGTTGAA
Organism: Allium sativum; assembly: GCA_030737875.1. Classification (NCBI taxonomy): domain Eukaryota; kingdom Viridiplantae; phylum Streptophyta; class Magnoliopsida; order Asparagales; family Amaryllidaceae; genus Allium; species Allium sativum. Next base: position 27,675 of record JASFAX010002340.1, on the reverse strand, counting down.
TATAATAAGACAGAGAAGTAGAACTTACTGAAAATGTGAATGGTAGCACCATACACACACGCACACATGTGCATGGACACATCAGAAATAAACCGATTGAAGCAAAGCTGATGCGGTTTTTCAAGGATTCATAATAAACGTAGCTTCATTATATATTGCTGTTTTGGAACAACTCGCCTATATTTCTGTTTCTATACATCATTAGAAGAAGAATTGAACAAGTCGCTTTATATTGCAAGCTGTTTTAGAACATTGTTTTTTTCGCTTGGAACCTTGTGCATATCTCTGTTGCCTGTTCGATATGCTACGTTGAAGCTTTTCCTGACAAAATATAACTAAGGTTCAGTATCTTATTTTAAGGAAACAAGTTATATGAATGCATGTAGTATATGCATTGTAAAGTTTTGAAGAGGATAACTAATAGTATATGTGAACAAACCTGAGAATGAAGGCTCATTCGAAAACTCTGAACACGCTCAATATGACTTGCATACAGTTTATTATTTCTCAAACATTGCATTGCCACTTCAAAATTAACAAACACAGTATGTGAATATATGAAAATAACGTTGGACTGATTGACAGATTAAGCAATATAACTAGTAGCTGCTGTGTTGTATATTATGAACAGTTTTCAGTTATTTGTTTATATAAAATTCTGTATATATATATCTTGCTTTTGTTACCATTAAATGATCTGATCACAAAGCTTGCTTTCTTGCAGGGGTGCCGATGCCATAATTGATGCAGAATTACTTCCACTTAGCCGATGGTGCCATGATTCATGTAGTTACTTCCAGTTAGCCGATGGTGCCATGATTCACCAGTTAGCCTATATGGAGCCAATTTGACATGTATGATTATATTTTTCAGATAATCAATGAACTGTAGAGGTTTACACGATGTGTCCTTGTTTTGTTAGTATGTTGAATAATTGGTTTTGCATTTTTAACTCACTTACATTGGTCCTCTGTTTAGTATTGTTGCCAATATGCAGCTACTTTCATTATCTGCCTGTTATATTATTAAATTTAGAGATATTGTCTACTTTTTATAGCTAGCTTAAAATGGTCATTTAAAAAAAATATTATTTGCGTCCAATGCTGTATTAAGCCAGACGTGGATGCATTGAAGGACAAAGCCCATAAACAGCAGTTTGCGTCTTCTGTAGTGAGTAGGCAGATGCTAATTCATTTGTATTTGCGTCTACTGTAGCGGTTTAGGCTGATGCAAATACATTAATTTTTGCAATCCAATGCACGATATAACAGACGCAGAAATGTCGAATTTGCATCCGCCCCGGCCAACAGATGCAAAAAAAAATTAACATTTGCGTCCATCTCATTTTGCATCCACCCTGGGTCAGATGCAAATAATGCAAAATATTGGATGCAAATACCCTGTTTTGTACTAGTGTAATGTACGGTTGTAGACGTCAATTAGTAATTTTGATGGATCTGACAATGTGCGATTCGATGTGAATCTGATGTAGTGATAAAGCGTAGCTTCTAACCTCACATCCGGTAAATGACAGAAATCGGGGCAGGCAGCATGGCTATGTAGGTCGCACCTATTAGGGGTGTATAATCACCTGATCTAGAGTTTCATTTACTTCTATAAAATCTATTGTTGATGCTGTCCCATTCGAGAAACGGTTGCTGATCCCAACCGTTGGTGATATACATTCGATACACTCAAGCAAATGAGTGGTCGGTCATGTGTGGCCGGGTTGCAAGATGTTCTTGTCGAACCCAGTGTATTCCTTTCTAGAGGTACACTAGCGAAAGGTGGTTCCATACCTTGTCATAGTTGGAAATCCATTATCCAATACGTGCTTGCGATTTTGATTGTATACTATATATGTAGAACGTGAGATGAAAGCGTTTCTGCTAGTTAATATCTATTTGTACATAGACATTATTATAATATTAAAGTATTTTTTGATATAAAGATATTTGGATTCTCATAAGGGAAAAACCCGTTCCGTTCTGCGGCGTGGTCTTATGAGATATCGTTTACTTGTTCATATACCTGTTTAAACTGTTTTACTCACACCAGTCCCATGACTGACCCGAGTTTACTTTGTTGTTTCCCCTAAACTCTTGGGTGCCTAAATTTGTACGGGCAGTCAAGTAGTCGGGATTTACAGATATACTTGGAGAGCTTGGAGTAGGAGGCTTCAGGATCATATAGCTATAGTTTATTTCCGCTGTGTTGTAAGTGTTGTTCTCTGATAAGTGCTATGTATATACATAACTGTTATATTTCAAAGTTATGTTATCTATTATAATGTTATTCGTTCCGCTGTGAGGTTCGTGTCACTCTGATGTTGTGTTCTTCTTCTTCTTCTTCTATTCTAAGTTTCTATCTTATCTATTCTCACCCTCTAATTTCTTTCATTAATTACCGGGATTTTTCGACGTTTTGGTTATCGACATCGAGCTTATGTCGATAACCAAAGTCGCTCAAAATCCGGGTCGTTACATAGGCAGTATTAATATCTTGGTAAGTCTATATTTGATTATATTATACTTTATTCCTTTCCGCTGTGAAATGTTTTATAAGCTCTGATGTATTTTTATATCTTTGTATTTTCTGCAGGATACCAGATAAACCTGCACGAGCTTCGATAGATTGGAATTTTGAAGAAAAAAACCGGTCTGTCGTAATTCAGGTTGTACATTTGATGTCAGAACTTAGGTTTAGGATTCCTGTATAGATAGTGAGCGAACGTAATCGTATTTTCAAAAATATAAATATTATATATATATATACACACACACACCTAGATCCATAAAGGAATCGACTAAAAAGAAAGAGTTAAATATGGAAAGAGTTGGGATATCTATTTTGTACACTAAAGGAATGAACATGGAAATTTGAGACCCTTAGGGTGGTTTGGGTGGAAAGTGTACAATGTGCTTGGTATTGGATAAAGATGTATCCCATATGTTAGTATCTGAAATGCTAGTATTTTAGATTAGTGGGTTTGGCAGTGAAACATTATAAATTGGAAAAGGTTAAAGAAGAGAAAAATGGATAAGGAATATATATAGTTGAGAGAATTGACTTTGTGGGAGTGTCTAGGAAAGCATATGTAAATTGGAAACCCACTTTGAGTCTAACCCCATTGTTAACTTTTAAGAACTTAAAATTGTAAAAGCTTTTGAAACATGGTTTATGGTGTTTTCAAGTTTTTGATCTTAAAAGTATTTTTGATGTTTGAAAAAACAATGTAAAGAACATATTTGAAAAATACATATTGGGTTTTAAAGTAAAATGGGGTATATTTTGGAAAACAAGGTTGTTCATGTGAAGGTTTTGTCTTAAATGAATTCTCTTAGAAAAAGGTGCACATTGTAGAGCATGTGTAGCTCGCTAGTTTTCATGTTATATTATTTGAAAGGATTAAAAAGAAAAACATAGAAAATGTTGCATTTTCAGTAAAGAAAGTTTTAAAATCTCTATTCTTTTGACAATCATTTTTTATAATTGTTTTAAAAGAAAATTTTGTTGGGTGGACAATATAAGTTATAGAAATGAGAATAGAGTAGATATTTGCACCTAGTTGTAAGTAACTGAACTGATATTGTAAGTAGAAACAATGTAAACCTGATTGAGAAATAGTTGTCCTTGTCTACTCCATTTTTTGTGATTTGAAAAAAAAATGTTTTGCATTTTTATGTTGTGATATGTTTTATAGTTTGGCAAAAGTAAGTTTTGTGAAGAAAATAAAATTTAGCACTTTTAAATTTTGGAAGAAAAATGTAATGAAAAAAAAGAGGCCAAACCGTGTTTTAAAAAGAATGGAGGCAGTAAGGATTAGTGCCTAGGGAGAACGGGAAAAGTTTGAGGCTATGAAGTAAATAGCATGGATTATCTTAGAATAATGGAAAAATTCCCGTTAAAATGCATAAGCATTGCGAAGCCTAGGATTTTTGCTTGAAAAAAGAACTATTAATACACAACAAGGACTAGTGATGGACTACTAGATAGTGAAGAACAAGTAAGTGTTTAGATCCTGTTGTTTAGACTTTATATTGTCGGAGGTGACATAGTCCTAAGATTCTTGGCCCTTAGTAGTTGTTTTAGGGTGTTTGTTTTCCCCTTTTAGCTGAAAGATTGAAAGGCCTTATTTGAAATATATACTTAGATCATTGAATTAAGTTAAATAAGCTAAGAAAGAAAAATGGTATAACTAAAAACGGAACAACAAATCAAAAAAGGAACAAACATGACCGTTAAAGGAAATGAAAATTTTGAGAAAAAAGATAATTTTTCCAAGATAAGTTGAAAAAGAAAATCAATAATAAAGAAAATTTTCTTATATGGGCTGTGCTTGGATAGAAAAATAGGAGAAATTTATATAGTAGTTATATAAAATCCAAGTACATATAGAAAAGTTACATAAAAGAAAAACGGAGAACATGAATTTCCGTTTTCTACCTTTTTGTAGCATAAGAAATCGAATTTAGAAAATTATATTTTTCTAAAATTCAAAATTTAAAGATGGATGGTACGATTTTGGATGCAACAATTGGATGAACTGCACTCTTATTTAGTAAGAGTGTCGGAAAATTGGGATGAAAAAGTATTTTGATTTTCAAAATATTGCATTCATGTAGAACTACCAGTATATTTAGGATGTGAGCATCATGTTTTAAAAGAATTTTTGAAAAATTTGCATACATATAGGAGGTACCAGCTTAGGCATACATGTATTACTATGTTGTATTACACTTTGCACAAGTGCACAATGTTTGCAAAAATTGGATGCATACATGATGGATGTATATTATGCGAGGTATTATTTGATTTTACCCTTATCGAATTTCGGGGACGAATTTTTTTATGGGTGGTAGAATGTAATACCCCGCATTTTATGAAAATTAAATATTAAGATGCATATATGTATATATATGCATAAGCATACTATATATGAATATAAGAGAGAAAATAAATGAATGAAGGAAATGCATATTTTAAATAAGAATGCATTTAGAAAAAAATAAGAAAGCACATGCGCTTAAATAAAAAGGAAAGAGAGGTAATGCATGTGCTAATTAATGTAATAAGGAAAACAAAAGGAAAACATTGTGAATTTATTGCATAATGCTCGCAATGGCTTATATGAAGTATTGTAGCAAAACATGAAAAGAAGGTAAAAGTTTTAATGCATGGAAAAAGAAGAAGTTTAACAAGGTAAAGCAGCGATAATAACGGCATGCAATAAAAATAAAGAAATAAACGATCAAGTTATTGCATTAAAAAGTGCATTGTAACACCCCGTAATTTCATAAAACATTAAAATGATAAATTAAAGAATATTTAATTTTTAGAGGAGGAATTAAGTAAAACGGGCTGCGCCATTGCGTTCGTCTCGGAATTCTGCTTGGGATAGAGTCCAAGTTTGCATAAATCGGACATCGTATGAAGAAGTTATGAGGCTTAGAAGATTTCAAGTTAAAACAAAATTAAATAAGTTAAATAATCAAATTCAAATTCAAACCAGAAACAAAAGTGCGGGAAAAGTAGGGTGGCGTCGTCCCCACCAAGGTGTCGACATGGGTGTCGAAACCCATGAAGGGGTGTCGACACCGGTGTTGACACCCCATAGAGGAGTGTCGACATCTCCTCGAGATCCAGATCAGATACACTATTTTGTATGTGGACTGTTTTTCTAACCTAGTTCATTGTCTTAGAGGCTATATAAAGGAACCTAATCTCATTGTTTTCTTCACCTAAAACAATGGTGGCGCTGTAACGCTGCCTTCAACTCAATTAAATTAGCTATTCATCTTCAACAATCAAAGTAGGGATTGAGCAAGGATTAGATCTACAACAACAACGCCTAATTCTCTTTTCTAGATCCAATCTCTGTGAGTTTATGATACTTTTAGATTAAAATACTTAATAAGTAATCTTGGCATGTTAATAATTGGATCTAAGATTTGGACTAGCGCCTTAAATCATATCAGTTTCACCATGGTTTATAGATCAAAATTTAGAATTCACATATGCCTAATTTTATTATCTTATGCTATCATGATCACTTGTTATTATGCCTATTCTTGTTCTCTTCTCTTCCTCTTTTCCTTTTTAATTTTATAGCTAGGATACCTTCGAGCCTAAGCCTATTGCGGATGTATGTGAATGAGCGATTTTGGGAACAATGGAAAAAGGTTAATTTGGGTATAACCTATGATTGGGAAATTTGGGGCATAACTTATAATGAGATTATGGGCATAACTATGGTTGAAATTATGAATATAAATTGAATTAGGATTATGGGCATAAATTGAATTGGGATTATAGGCATAAACTATGGGTGGAATTATAAGCATAACTTGAATTGAGGTTTATGGGTAATTGGCATACACTACAATCCAAGACTTGAATTATGGGGTATAAATTGTAATGAACAAGTAACTAAGAACATATATGCCTAAGACACGAGGTTAGATTCGGATTGCGATAGAAGTCTTCCCGGAACCAACCGGCATACCCAACAACCGCAATATGGTAATCTGATGTGAGAGGTCGAAGGTGGAAATCGGACACGTAATAGGTGCTAAGACACGAGGTTAGATTCGGACTGCGGTAGAAGTCTGCTCGGAACCAACCGGCATATCCAGCAACCGAAAAAGAGTAATCTAATGTGGGAGATCTAGCTCATTACGGGTATAAATAAGAAAATGACATAAATGAACCAGAACACTTAACCAAGATAAGTACACCGTGTTGCTACATGAACGTAATGAGAAATGAGTTGGGGTTAAGTGGATTTACTTGAATGGGTAGAAGGGGTTAAGGGGAAAGATCTTAACCTACAACGTACACTGGGGCTTAGCCAGTGGGAAACCTAGTAGTGGGGATGCAAGCTTAAGAGGGTAGCTTGTATCATTTGTGTGCAACCCGTTTCAGTCAGTAACGCCCTTTTTAGTATCCTGGAGCACGCGGGGCTAGGTCGAGGGATGCACGCATATTGAAGATGAATGTAAGAGGTTCAAAAAGGGCGGTAATGATGGCAGTGCAGGTCTGACGGGATCATGTTGCATGCATAGTTCTGGAATGGGAGATTAAGATGTTGTTGTATCAGTAGGTATAAAACTGTGCAATCTAGTTGTATTGGGTTGCCACGTTAGGGAGTGATACACCCTAATGGTGGGGCCAGCACAGGTATCTATGAGTTAGGAAGCCGGATCGACTAGGAAGGGTAGTTGTGTACATCTAGTGTGGTAAGGGGCAAGTTGGCTACCTGGGTTGGACGCTAGAAATACACCAGAACTACCACTATCTTATTTAGAAGGGATCATCTGATTATGAGATACTAGTAGGTGGTGCAGAGGGACATCACGTACGATATCAGAGAAGCGCAAAGGACAATATATCTATCATGTTTTACCTCGTTTATCTTGTTATCCTTGTCTTATGTTATGGTCATCTCTTTCATCCAATTTACTTATCTGTCATGTTACTTTTACTTATTTATGCACTAAAAAGTACTAGACCTCGCCAGACTTTATGTCTGACCCCATTTTTTTTCGTCTTCTTTTCTTCCATTTCCCCTCAGGTTCTCAGGTGGGAATACTACAGCTTAGTTCGGATTCTTCTTTCGTCCAGCTTGGAGTTGATAGATGCATTGCTTGGTTTCACATCACTTTCTGCTATGCCTAAACTTTGTTGGGGAATTATGCTCTATTATGCTGTTTTATTGCTTCTTTATGTACTCTGATGATGATATAAGTACAAGATAGAGGTTTTCATGTTGTAATGGATTTTTAGCATTTTCAGACTGATTGTACCACGAAGTTTTTCTCTTTAATGAAGTTTAAGTTTTCCATTGTGTTTTATATCTGTCTTGTAAAATTCTGTTCTGTTTACTTATAACGCTCCACGGAAGTTAATGCATTCCCTTAGCGAGTGACATTAACGGATGTGGGGTGTCACATTTGGTATCAGAGCTTAAGGTTACTAGATTAGATAAAAGATTTTGGAGATTAATTTCAAAATGGTTTTAAAAGAAGCATTTTTAAAAGAAAATTTTGTTTTGAAAGACATATTCCCCCAAAGCCATATGCACTATATTTCGATTCACTGTTTGAATCTCTTTTTCTTTTCTTTTCAGCATGTCTAGGGAACCTAATCTTCCTGAGGGTGTACAAATACCCACTTGGTTTTTGTAGGTATCTGGAGGCTACGACACCTGCTGTAGGCCAAGCAGACGCTCCCTCTCCCAGCTACAGCGGTTGTTCCACCTATTCCTCCGCGTGAAGATGCTTTTTATAAGATTTGTAAGGATTTCTGTGAGATTGGCGGGAAAGCATTTCATGGAACTGAGACGTTTGTAGAAGCTAGGATTGGCTCAAAGAGATGGAGGATTTATTTGTTATCTTTGAAGTTAACGATCGAAAGGAAGATTCGGTTGGGCTGTTTGGCTGTTGAAGGATGAGGCTTCATTTTGGTGGGAGGTGACTAATGCGGGATGTCCGGTAGACGAATTGGTTAGATTTCCGATAGAGGTTCGAATTAAAGTTTCTTTCGCAAGCGGATGAAAGGCATGCATATGGAAAGATTCTTGGCACTTAAGCAAGGAAACATGTCTGTTAAAGAGTATGTCAATAAGTTTAACCAATTGGTTAGATTTAGTTTGGAGTTAGTGAATACCCCGCATTAAGAAAGCTTTGAGGTTTGCCAAGGGATTGAATGAACCGCTCCATGGGTTGGCTATGTCTTACATTCCTATAGGGGGCAACTTTTGAGAAGCTTGTTGGTATGGCGTTGATTCATGAAGAAGAAAAAGGGACTAGTGTTGTTGGGACACATTGACAAGAAATGGGAGCCTAAGAAGGAATCTCCACAACAAAAGAAGGGCGGGAAGAACAATAAAAGGCGAGAGAAATGGAAATGTCATAATTATGGAATTATGGGTCACTTGAGAAGAAGGATTGTAGGAAAAAGAAGAAGACTGGTTGTTATTTATGTGGTGAGGCAGGACATCTTATCAAGGATTGCCCAAAGAGGCAAGGAAAAGAGCAAAGAACAGGATCTTCTTCTGGAGGGGCAGGTGCATGCTCTCGTGTCTACTGTGCAAGAGAAAGGTAAGAAAATTTCTGTTGAAAGTTTAGTTTTCCTTTTCGATCATCTTGTTAGAACTCTTTTTGATTCTGGCGCTTCGTATTCATTTATATCTGTTCTGTTGTTGATTCTCTACACCTTAGTACTAGTATGGGTTTTGGATCCCGTTGTTGGCTCAAAACCTATTGGAGAGTTCGACTCATTTGTCGATGATTTGTCGGGATTTAAGAATATTTGTGTTGGTGCGTTGAATTCGAGTGCAACGCCTACGTGCTTGGTTTCATGGGCTATGGTTTGATTCTAGGGATGGATTGGCTAGCCAGGTATAGTGCCATCCTAGACTGTGAAAGGAGGGTAGTTAGACTGTTGACTAGCTTGAGTAATACCCTCGATATCTCGTGTGACCCTAAGGGTTCTGTTATGCTTTGCTACCTAGAATCTCTTGATACATCTATCAATGATTTGCGATCTTTTCGAGTAGTCCGTGAGTATTCTGATGTTTTTTAGAAGGTTAGGGGTTTACCTCCGAAGCGCGAGATTTGATTTCTGCATATATTTAGTAGACAATGCAAAGCCGGTTGCATTGCCTATGCGCCACATGGCTCCAAGAGAGAGAAGGGAGCTCAGTAAACAAATAGGGGGATACTTGAGAAGGGTTTATTAGGCGAAGCATTTCTGAATGGGGTGCTCCAGTAGTATTCGTGACTAAGGCGGATGGTTCACTTCGCTTATGTGTGGATTATGGAGAGTTGAACAAGCTGACTAAGAAGAATAGGCACCCACTTCCAAGGATAGATGATTTGTTTGATCAGCTTGTTGGTGCATCTGTTTTCTCCTAGTTAGATTTAGCCACAGGGTTTCATCAGCTAAGAATGGCTGAGGATAGTATAGACAAAACTGCTTTTAGAACTCCAGATGGTTTCTTCGAGTGGCTCGTCATGCCTTTTGGTCTGACGAATGCACCTGCCTATTTTTTGGATTTGATGAGTAGGGTGTTTCGGGAGTTTCTAAATAAGTTCATTGTGGTTTTTGTGGATAACATCTTGATTTTCTCAAAGAACGAGGAAGAGCATGCGTTACATATAAGAAAAGTTTTGTATATCCTTCGAGCACATCAGCTTAAGAAAAAGTTCTCCAAATGTCATTTTTGGAGAAAAGAGGTAAGATTTTTAGGGCATGTGGTATCTAAGGAAGGGATATCGGTAGATCCCGCAAAAGTAGTTGCGGTGCAAGATTGGAAGGTCCCAAGGAACACAACAGAAGTAAGAAGTTTTCTTGGTTTAGCGGGCTATTATAGGAAGTTCATTAAGGACTTTGCAAAGATATCATCCCCACTTACTCGGTTAACGAAGAAGAATTTGACTTTTACTTGAGATGTTGAATGTGATGATGGTTTTCTATGTTTAAAGAGGGCTCTGACAACAGCCCCAGTCTTGACTTTGCCAGATGGGAGTAAGATGTTCACAATATACACCGATGCATGCGGTACGGGGCTAGGTGATGTTTTGATGCAAGAGGGGAAGGTAGTATGTTGTGGTAGAAGGCAGTTGATGGTCCATGAGAAGAATTAACCTACCCATGGTTTAGAGCTAGCAGCCATAGTGTTTGCACTTAAGTCTTGGCGCCATTATTTGCTTGGAGAAAAGTTTGAGTTGTATAATGATCATAAATCGTTAAAGTACCTATTCTCGCAAAAGGATCTCAATTTAAGGCAACAAAGGTGGATGGAGTTTCTCACATCATATGACTTTGAGATTGCATATACCCCTGGCAAGGGTAACGTGGTTGCAGATGCCTTGAGTAGACAAAGGTTGATCCTAAGTCCTCTTTTTGTAGAGAGGCAGAGTTTGGAGTATATATCTACCTTTGACTTTGGACCCTCTATCGAGATTATACCTGGTTTGTTGGCATCGTTAGAGGTATGACCTACGCTTTTGGATCAGATACGAGCTTCACAGCGAGAGGACCCTCAAATGATAGACATATTGGACAAGCTTAGTAGAGGTGTGACTTCTAGTCACCTCAATAGATATTCCATGGACAATAAAGGATGGTTACGATGCGATGGGAGGCTTTGTGTTCCATGAATCGGGAATTTGTTGAAGACAGTCCTTGAGGAAGCACACCATTCTAAGATGACTATACATCCCGGTGGCGATAAAATGTATAAAGATATGAAAAGGGTTTTCTTTTGGGCTGGAATGAAGAAAGATGTAGCAGAATTTTTTTCTAGATGTCTGGTTTGCCAGCAAGTCAAGGCTGAGGAAAAGAAGCCCGGTGGTTTGTTTCACCATTTGGAGGTCCCACAGTGGAAATGGGAAAGCGTTTCTATGGACTTCATTGATGGATTGCCTAGATCTAGGAAAGGCAATACCAGTATTTGGGTAGTGGTTGACAGTCTTACCAAAAGTGCTCATTTTGTTCCCGTTAAGAGTAAGAGGACCGCACCATGGTTAGCATCAGTTTATCTTCGAGAGATAGTTCGTCTACATGGAATACCTTCTAGTATTGTGAGTGATCGTGATCTGATATTTACTAGTGAATTTTGGAAAAGTTTACAAGAGGCTATAGGTACGCAGTTACGTTTGAGTACCGCTTACCACCCACAGACGGATGGATAGACAGAAAGGGTGAATAGTGTTCTTGAAGATCTTTTGAGGCTGTGTATCCTAGATCTTGGAGGGACATGGGAAGAACATCTTCCATTGGTGGAATTCGCCTACAACAATAGTTACCAAGCTAGTATTGGTATGGCACCCTTTGAAGTTTATATGGACGACCGTGCCAATCACCAACTTGTTGGTGGGAATCTTTAGATAAACTTTTGCTTGGACCCGAGATGATTAGGGAAACTTCGGAAAAGATAGACCTGATTCGAAGACGCATGAAGACATCACAGGTTAGGCAGAAGTCCTACGCAGATAAGAGAATGACCGATCTTGAGTTTGAAGTTGGAGACATGGTTTTCATTAAAGTTTCACCGTTGAGGAACGTAGTTCGCTTTTGATCTATAGGGAAATTGGCACTAATATTTGTAAGGCAATTTCCCATAACGAAAAGGATTAGGCATATGGCTTATAGAGTGAAATTGCCGGAAAGATTAGCTAGTGTACATGATGTTTTCCACGTTTCTCATTTACGTAAGTGTTTGCATGAGTCCGCTGAAGTAGTTGAGCCGAGTTCGCTTGAAGAGGTAGAAGTAGAGCGAGAGGTGACAGTTAGACGAGTTCCAACACAAATTCTTGGAATGGATGTTAAGAAATTGCGCAACCGTGAATTCAAGTTGGTAAAAGTTCAATGGGGAGATGATCAAGAAAACGCGACTTGGGAGACTGAAGACAAGATATGCGCATCATACCCTTTTCTTTTCAAGGGTATACCTTTAACTTCTTTTTCAAAGGTTTTATTCATGCTTGCTTTGTCATTTAGTATATCCTCTCGTCCATATCTTCGATCCTTAGGTAGGAGCCAATGGATGTTAACATGTGTTTGAGACATGTTATGTTTGATGTTTGCAAGTGGATGCAAGTGTTTGCTAGTGATTATTTGTTGATGCATATACACACACTAGGCACTAGATCGGCTCAAGTCACTCTCATATTGTGGATGCGTGTGCATACTTTTATTTTATGGATGAAATTGAATGTATCTTCACATGAATGCTGCATTTGGATGAATGTTTGTGCACGCATATAGTAATCACATGACTAGGACTATTTGCATACATATTGGACTCATGGCACTAACATATGTTGCATTAAGGAGGTCAACTGAATCAGTATACAGCCTGATTTTCGCATTAGTATAGAGACATATACACACACTTTTGCATATGTTCATACAACATTAGAGATCTTTTAAGGAAAATGGATGCTTGTGGATGATGGATGAGTATATGGATGATGGATGTTAGGACATGCATTCTTCTTAACTTGGAGATTTCGGGGACGAAATCCTTTAAGTAGGGGAGAATGTAACACCCCGTAATTTCATAAAACATTAAAATGATAAATTAAAGAATACTTAATTTTTAGAAGAGGAATTAAGTAAAACGGGCTGAGCCATTGCGTTCGTCTTGGAATTCTACTTGGGATAGAGTCCGAGTTTGCGTAAATCGGACATTGTATGAAGAAGTTATGAGGCCTAGAAGATTTCAAGTTAAAACGGAATTAAATAAATTAAATAATCCAATTCAAATTCAAACCAGAAACAAAAGTGCGAGAAAAGTAGGTGGGTGTCATCCCCCCAGGTTTCGACATGGGTGTCGACACCCATGAAGGGGTGTCGACACCGGTGTCGGCAACCATCGAGGGATGTCGACCCCCCTCGAGATCCGGGCCAAATACACTATTTTGTATGTGGACTATTTTTCTAACCTAGTTCGTTGGCTTAGAGGCTATATAAAGGACCTAATCTCATTGTTTTCTTTACCTAAAACAACGGTGACGCGGTAACGCTGCTTCAACTCAAATTAAATTAGCTATTCTTCTTCAACAATCAAAGTTGGGATTGAGCAAGGATTAGATCTACAACAACAACGCCTAATTCTCTTTTCTAGATCCAATCTCTGTGAGTATATGATACTTTTAGATTCAAATACTTAATAAGTAATCTTGACATGTTAATAAATTGGATCTAAGATTTGGACTAGCAACTTGAATCATATCAGTTTCACCATGGTTTGTAGATCAGATCTAGAATTCACATATGCCTAATTTTATTATCTTATACTATCATGATCAGTTGTTATTATGCCTATTCTTGTTCTCTTCTCTTCCTCTTTCCCTTTTTATTTTTATAGCTAGGCTACCTTCGAGCCTAAGCCTATTGCGGATATATGCGAATGAGCGATTTTGGGAACGATGGAAAAAGGCTAATTTGGGTATAACCTATGATTGGGAGATTTGGAGCATAACTTATAATGGGATTATGGGCATAACTATGGTTGGAATTATGAATATAAATTTAATTGGGATTATGGGCATAAATTGAACTGGGATTATAGGCATAACCTATGGGTGGAATTATAAGCATAACTTTAATTGGAGTTCATGGGTAATTGGTATACACTACAATTCAAGACTTGAATTATGGGTATAAATTGTAATGAACAAGTGACTAAGAACATATATGCCTAAGACACGAGATTAGATTCGGATTGCGGTAGAAGTCTGCTTGGAACCAACCAGCATATCCAACAACTGCAATATGGTAATCTAATGTGAGAGGTCGAAGGTGGAAATTAGACACGTAATAGGTGCTAAGACACGAGGTTAGATTCAGATTGCGGTAGAAGTCTGCCCGGAACCAACCAGCATATCCAGCAACCAAAAAAGGGTAATCTAATGTGGGAGGTCTAGCTCATTACGGGTATAAATAAGAAATGACATAAATGAACCAGAACACTTAACCAAGATAAGTACATGTGTTGCTACATGAACGTAATGAGAAATGGGTTGGGGTTAAGTTGATTTACTTGAATGGGTAGAAGGGGTTAAGGGGAAAGAGCTTAACCTATAGTGTACACTGGGGCTTAGCCAATGGAAAACCTAGTAGTGGGGATGCAAGCTTAAGAGGGTAGTTTATATCATTTGTGTGGAACCCGTTTCAGTCGGTAACCCCTTTTAAGTATCCTGGAGGCACTCGGGCTAGGTCAAGGGATGGGCACGCATACTGAAGATGGATGTAAGAGGTTTTAAAAAGGGCGGTAATGATGGCAGTGCAGGTCCGACCGGATCATGTGCGTGCATGGTTCCGGAATGGGAGATTAAGACGTTGTTGCATCAGTAGGTATAAACTGTGCAATCTAGTTGTATTGAGTTGCCACATTATGGAGTGATACACCCTAATGGTGGGGCCAGCACAGGTATCTACAAGTTAAGGAGCCGATCAACTGAGAAGGGTAGTTGGGTACATCTAGTGTGGTAAGGGGCAAATTGGTTACCTGGGGTGGACACTAGAAATACACGAGAACTACCACTATCTTATTTAGAAGGGATCATTTGGTTATGAGATACTAATTATCGCGTAGGATATCAAAGAAGCGCAAAGGACAACATATCTATCATGTTTTACCTTGTTTATCTTGTTATCCCTGTCTTATGTTATGGTCATCTCTTTCATCCAGTTTACTTATTTGTAATCCTACTTTTACTTATTTATGCACTAAAAGTACTGGACTCGCCAGACTTTATGTCTGACCAATTTTGTTTTGTCTTCTTTTCTTCCGTTCGCCCCCCCGGTTCTCAGGGTGGGAATACTACAGCTTAGTTCAGATTCTTCTTTCGTCTAGCTTGGAGTTGATAGATGTATTGCTTGGTTTCACATCTCTTTCTGCTATGGCTAAACTTTATTGGGTAATTATGTTGTTTTATGCTTCTTTATGTACTCTGATGATGATTTAGTACAAGACAGAGGTTTTTATGTTATCATTTTCGGGCTGATTGTACCACGAAGCTTTCTCTTTAATGAAGTTTAAGTTTTCCGCTGTGTTTTATATCTGTCTTGTAAAATTCTGTTCTGTTTACTTATAACACTCCACAGAAGTTAATGCATTCACTTAGTGAGTGACATTAACGGATGTGGGGTGTCACAGGCATACATATATAACCATGAAATTCAAAACTAGAGAATTGAATGTATGCAAGCTGATATTAAAGGAATAAAAGAATTCAAAAGGAATTAATGCAACATGCGATATAAGAAAGGAATTGATAGAAAGAAAACATTGCAATGAATTAAATAAGAAAGAAAACATTGCAATGAATTAAATAGAGAGAAAACAATGAAATGAATTGATAATGCATGAAACAATATATGTATATTTGAAATTTAAGAAAACATCATAAACCTTAAAGGGAGCAACTAATAAACACTCAAATTAAGGATGCTAATTGCATACAAACGTAAATAAGGGAAAGTAATGCCATAAAAGAGAATGCATTAATGTGTGAAAAAAATGCAATAATATTTAAAGGAGAAATGCATTAATAAGAAAAGAGAAAAGAATGCATACGCTAAAATAGATAAATTGATGTATTAATGGGAATAGTTTAAAAAGAAGTGAGGAATTAATTAAAAGGAAAGAGGTATACAAAATTTATTTAAGAAAGGCAAAAACAGGAATAAAATAAAAGTTGTGCGTATAAAGGGGGGCTTTGTATACATGTAAGGACCTTATATATATAATGCAAATCAATTCAAACTAAAGACAATGTGCAGAGAAAGAATAGAAGCACACGTTTAATTTGAAAGGAGCAAGATTCGGGAATATTTATTCAATGAATGTGGATTGTTTTTCAAACCATATTCATTGCTGACTCAGCGCTGTGTGTACGTTTAAGATAAGATCTTTTTTGAACGCCTATAAATAGACTAGCAGAGCCTAGCCTAAATCATATATTTTTCTAAGGTGCTACCTAGGCTCTTCCATTCTCTTCTTCCTCCAAACATTTTCAAAAAATAAAATATTAGTTTTAGGCTTATGATCCAAGGTTTGAAGATAAGAGATGAAAATCTATAGTGTAGGTGTCTTGAATTCTTATATACGTGAGGTAAGTTCTCAAATCTGATCTTTTTAGGTTTCTTCCTCTTCTTCCCCTTTTCTTTTAGAATAAGATTTGTGAATTCGTGGTTATTTTATATTAGATTCAGTTAGGGAGACACGAAACAACAAATGTGGATTAGATTCAAGGATTGGAAAGCTATAAGGTGAGTGGATTTAAGTTATACCTTTTTATAACGGTATATCTATTGTTTGGCATTCCCCGTTAATGTATACAATGTACATATTAAAATGTTTAACCTGTTGAACTGATTAATATGCTGAAATAAATAATATGTTGAATTGTTTAATCAATTAATATGTAAACCTATTGAAATGTACACTTGATAGTTAAATTGATATTGTTGTATAGATCTATTCCATGAACTTGTTAACAAGATTAAAATCATTGTAACGTTAGAATTGTGAATTTTACAATGGAAGCGAATATGCTATAGAAAATACTGCGAATGGAAAATTGGATATTATAAATCTAATTACGGTGAAATTGAGAACAATAGGAAAAGGATAATATGCTTGACTTGTATGTAAAGTTTACAGTAATTGTAAAAGTGTAAATAGCCGCATTTAGACACGAGGTTAAGTTCAACTTGTGGTAGAAGCCCGTCCGTAACCAGCCGGCATATCCAACATCCACAAGTAGTCAACTTAATGTGAGAGGTTTGATGCCTAACATATGTAAGAAATATATGTATGTAGAAAACAAATAAGAAAATAAGTTAATACACTTATTGCGGTAAAAAAGAAAAGATTCCAGTGAATTAGAAATTAAATGTCTAACTCTGAAATAAGAAAGGGAAGGTGTGTAATGGGCTGAATTTGTTGGATACGAAGGAAAAGTGATGTATTACCCTAAGTGACCTATTTCTGAGAATGTTGTTGCACGTAGGCCACCGTAAAGAAAGTGAAATAAAAGAAATTACTTGCAGCTGCGTATTTTGGATGGGAATAGATTATGAGAATAAAACACTGAATCTTTCTGTATGTCAAACTGATAAGGTGCATGAAGAATTTTCCTTAATAAAATAAGGAACATATATTACAGTAAAGGAAGGATAGTGAATTACAACAGTAAAAGAATTGGAATGAATGGGGAATGATGATTGAACGGGAGGTGAACCCAACGGGGTTTGGGTCATGGAGGTGTCACGAGGCACAAAGGGGAGCGCACGTCCATCTAATCTATCTTGCTGGCTCCGAAAGACTGGATGGAAGCATGCTGCTTTCGGAGGACGTGGTAGGGTACTCCAAGGTGGTCCTCTATTACAGGATACATACGGGGGTAAGGGTCTGCACGATACCACAAAGGGGAGTATACCATGACTGTAATGGAGTTTACAGTCAGAAGGTTGTGGCGTGATGGAGTGATTTGACGGTTTGCCCATTGGGGGTGGGGGTCTGGAACAAATTAATAACAGTAATCGTCGGGTACCTTCATCTGTAGTCAGGGTGATGCATAAAGACTAGAGCTATAAATAAGAGGCCATCAACCTTTCACTATCGAGGCACAGTGCTTAAGGGACACGCCAAATGGATTCTTTTAGATTATTTGTTAGGGGCACGTCGCTTAGCTCTTGATAAGTCTTTCACTAGTTGAGGGAGGGGTCGAGTTGGACCATATTCACTGTAAAATGCAGACCGATATCTGTACTTTAGGTTTTTCAGAAGGACCTATACAGATAGGAAAATTCTCTCGACCGAGTTCCGCGTACTAGACATAGTCCTGTTACGGGTCTCGGTGTACAGTAGACAGCACGTGCGATATACATTCATCCGGTTTGGGGTGGTGTATCATGGGCAGGAGGGCGTCAGATACGTTTGACGAGATGTGCGTATGAGGGTCTAGATATATGCATTTGGTTTAGGGTGGTGTATCGTAGACGTTAGGGCATTATTACGTGACAAGACCCGATAGGGTGATCCGTACGTCGTTCTGGGATACATGGCGTCATTGCGTGGAGATTCGTACGTCGCTCTGGCATAGGATGATGGATTGCGTGCGCTTCCTAGTGTAACGGTGGAGACCGTACGAGAGGGTACCATAGGAAGTACCTTGGTATTGGGGGTAGCTACACATATACTATATTAGGTTAATCTACTGGGAGGTAGGCGGGTACGATGTGCGTGTAATAATCCTTGAGTGTTATTAACCTAAGTAACCTAATAAATAAGAAAACATGATTGAACCATAAATGTAGGGTTATACAGAATGTGTACTTTAAATCCAGTCATGCAGAACTTGTGTTCTAATCCCCTCCTCATAACACACTTGCAGGTTAGGTTTGTGGCAGAGATGTTATAGCTTTGGATACTGGCTAGGTAGTATTAATATATTGGTAAGGTTATATTTGATAATATTATAATTTATTCCTTTCCACTGTGAGATGTTTTATAAGCTCTGATATATTTTAATATCTCTGTTTTTTATGTAGGATACCAGATAAACCAACATGAGCTTCGATGGATTGGAATTTTGAAAATAAATTCGGTCTTTTGGAATTTGGATTGTTACATTCTTAATGAAAATAAATTTGTAATAAGTTGGCTAAAATACTTACACTTCTCTGGAATTATGACTTGGTCCAGAGGCAAACACTAAGATGGTGATAAACTGTTGGTTTTCAGGATGTAGTAAAAACTTTTTTTTAGTACTTTGATAATTTTTTTTGGCATGTACAGACTAAGCTTGTCAAGTATGGAATTGGGAACTAGATTATTACTTAAATAACTCACTGGTCATAATGTATGGACTATGCATAGAAAGAGATATAACATCTCGTTGGACAGAATAGGTTCATATATTCACGTTGTCAAGTGCAGACTGTGCTTGGCAAGGATAGGGACGTTGCGTCAGGAATTAGCGAGGCCTCCTGATTGGTCACCGAGCGTGGAATATGCTCGATAAGGGTGTTTGGTTTTTCAGGACGTGGTTGGGCCGCCTATTCAGGTCGTCAAGCATAAACTATGCTTGGCTAGGGTCGGGTCATTTCGCTAAGACTTAGTGAAGCCGCTCGATCTGTTATCGGGTATAGATTATGCTTAGCAAGAATTGGAGAGGCCAAGGTCGTTAAGTATGGATTATGCTTAGAAATTTTATAGAGAGGTCAAGATTAAGAGGCTACAAATTTGAGCATTAGTTTAGAATAGTAATAGACCCGAATTTGGGTATTAGATATGGAATTGAATTCATGCAATGGTAATCTCATCCAAATTTAATAAGGGATCTGCATAGACCATGAGCATGGATTTAGATTTCAGCTTTGATCTTGGGACCAATGTGGACTACGCAACTGATCTAATGAGATCATGAATATGAACTTGAATACCAATTATAGATTTGGACTTAACCAAGGATATTATCTTTTTGACTTAGCAAATGATCCGTGAATATCATAGATATGACTTTGGGTTTGGCTATCGGCTCAGAATAGATGAAGGATTTACAAACAATGCATGAAGATTGTGGATTTCAAATTTGATTTGGATTTTTGATTGGCTAACTTAAATACTCACGGATTATGGATCTCAGACTTACGGCTATGCAAAGCAAAGCTTCCATAACAAGTTACGTTTTGAAGGGAAAATATTAACCCGCTTATTTACCAAAGACATTACCCATCAAATTTGAATGATGTGCTACTAAATCATCATGGAAAATTGCTCGGAGATATGAATGAATGGCCTAGGATTCGGGCACGGACAAGGATACAAATCTGCAGATGAGCGAATTCGTTGGAATAGTATTCTGGAAATGGCTAAGCATAAATCTTGACTTGGAAGTATTTTAGGTCGGTATTACCCAAACATAGCGGCATATAGCTGGATTTCAATAACTTAGAAATGGAAAGGTATATCAAAGATGTGGGGTCGGAAACTCGTAGCTAGAGACAAGGAGGTGACCCATTCTTAGTCAAGGACTAAAGGAGGATATTTACCAATTTAATGTCGAATTGGCTTCGAGTTGATGCCGATCCATGCCCACTTTGGCACCTTGGGACCCACTTTATAGGTTGGATCGTCCTGCTATTAGGGGTTCCCTGTAAAATTTTGACTTAATTTGACTTTATATGCATCTTCTAATAGACCAGTTATGAAATTTGAAAAATGGGACTTCTTTCAGAAATTCAGCGGAAGCTCTATCACTCTTTGGATTAATTTCACCTTTTATTGTCTTCCTTCTTGATAAAAGTAATCTGTACTTGTAATCTTATAGTATAATAATAAGATAGTTTGACTTTTTGCGTTCGCTTCCAAGTTTTACTCGCAACAGCAGGAGTGCCAGCAAACCCACCGATATTTGTGATGTCAAAAACTAGCCCAGAGAGAGTCGCAACCTAATACGCAGGCCCAAATTTGTAGAATAGGCTTTGCACACATTATTCATGTCCCGAATACCAAGTCTACCATCATTTAATGATAGTAGATGTGATCTGACGCAGGCGGTAGCAATTACAATCTATAATTGATATCGAAAGTTTAATAACTCCACAATAAATCACAATTATTGATTGAACCGATACAATTCCGACTCCGTTGATCGATGACGATACCGGAATGGAAGGAGAACTCAATAATCTTGGTGATATTAAAGAGAACTTTAGATAACACCAATTTCCGTTGATCCAATGATGCCGGAAATGTGGTTACCAACTTTCCGTTGATCCAATAATATCAGAAAGATGATCTTTCAAATCATTGTTTCACAAAGAATACCGAAAATGGGAAATAATGTTGGAGCTTCCAACAATGGTTGATGCCAAACTTTATAACAAATTAACTATTTTTATTATAGAGATGCAAGCCGCTTATTTATAGTGTTCAGGAAGACTAAGCCGTTACCAGAACTACCGACACAAGTAAAACGATACCAAAACAGAATGCAAGAACTTCGGTACCAAAACAAAATACAAACAAACAAAGTAGAAATATAAAGCTGAATGATACTGATTCAAACTATAAAGAGTTAACCCGGAACCACAGAATCGAAGCCGGAAGCAATTCCTCTTTGAACTAGAGCCGAAACCAAAAGCTTTTAAGAAGGTTTTTACAACAAATAGATGAACTTCGGTACCAATACCGAAATAAAGGAAATCCGAGATAGCGATACCGATACTGATGAGCCGAATAGAAAATTACACCATAGCTTATTATTGGGACCAAAACACCTCAATCCAATACCGAAACAACATATATCCGATACCACTTAGTTGTATGCTACGTCATCCTCCCCTATTTCAAAACCATTCATCCACGAATTCTTAGCAGTCTCTTCAACCAAATCGTTCTCGTAGTATGGTAACAAATGTTTCACATTGAAAACATCACCAGTGCGAATATGACTTGGTAGCCTCAATTGATAAGCATTGGGGTTGATTTTCTTAACAATCTCCTAAGGACCAATCTTTCTGGAACCTAATTTGTTATATGTACCAGCAGGAAATTAGTCTTTTGTCAATACATCCCACACAAAATCACCTTCCTGAAACTCAACATGTTGACGTTTTGAATCTGCAGCTTGCTTGTACTTGTGATTTTCTTTAATTAACTGTTCCTGTACCGTACGATGGATCTCCTGCAAACCTAAGACAAGATCAATGGCTTTTCCCTGCACTTTATCTTGTCGTAGCAATGGAGTTAAATCCAAGAGCCCCTTTGGTGCTACTGCATACACAATCTTGAAAGCACCGAATCCAATACAACGATTGAAAGCATGATTGCGTGCATATTCAGCCTGGCACAATTTTGAATCCCATTTTTCAGATTGTTACTAATAAGACTTCTCAAAAAAATTCCTGTAACGGCGCGATTTTCGATACCTTGAAAACCGTGTCATTATTGAAAGAATTAAGAGGAAGAGATAGAAAGATAGAACTTATAGAATAGAAGAAGAAGAAGATCACAACTGAACAGTATCAGAGTAAACACAAAACTCACATCGAAATAAATAAACTATATTATAACATAACTTTGAAATACAATTTCTGAAACTGTACTTACATATCATATCAGAGTATAACTCATATACATCACAGCGGAAATAATCTCTAAATACAAATGGTGAAGCCTTCTGCTTTGAACTTCTCCAAGTAAATCTGCAAAGCCTGAAACACTTGACTGCCCGTACAAATTTGGGCACCCAAGAGTTTAGGGAAACAAAGAAAATAAACTCTGGGTCAGTCATGGGACTGGTGTGAGTAAATTCCAACCATACTGTTTAACTTTGAAACCTTACTATAACCCAAAATTTGCTTTGATATCAAAACCAGTGATATTATGATAATGTCTAAATAAATAATTATACAAGTAGCAGAACACTTGCATCTCACGTTCCTCGAAATTGCTAAGATAGGGAAAATGCTACAATCTCTGTTATAAACATGATAAAAATCTTTTTGGTTTACTTCATAATTTCAGTTTCAACTGAACTGATTAATTCCAATTAAAATATTAATTTCTTCTTATTACCGAATATTTTTGAAAATTCTGAAAATTTCCTAACAGCTTAAATTTTCAGAGAATCTCGCCAGCATCTCCTTTGTACGGCCTACTCGGTACTACAACAATTTGCCACTCTGGGCCTTCTTCAATCCAAAAGAAAATCAAACAGCCAAACTGCTTGCCCAAACCTAAAAAAAATCTCATACTCGTATATAAACGTGTACATTCTCTGTTGGGCATTCAACTCTGCCTCTCCTATTGGCTACCAGTCCAATCTATACTCCAGCATTCCAATTGATCTCAAATCTACTAATCATCAAACCCATAATCCTTCTATACCCAAGCCAAATTCTATTTCAACTTCAATTTCATTTACTGATTTATTTCTCAAATCAGTTATCTTCATCTCCAAATTCAAAATTCGATCCTTATTCTCCAAGAATCGATTCATTTATTAACTCAAATTTCCAATATTTCTCTTTTACAATCTCCATTCTGGATCGTTCCATATTCCATCCAATTTTGTTTGTCTTAGTATAAATTCCACTTTTACCATTTTAATTCTATAAGTTAAATTTTTAGTTCAGAATTCAAATTCCTGGGATTTTATTTCAAATTGGTTCGAAATCATATATACTAGAGATTCAAAACATTTGAAATTTTTGAACAACTTGTTCCTCAATATAATCCAAAACAAAATCTTCGGTAGTAATCCGCCACTTAGAATCTCGAAAATGAACACCGATGATGTCCGGATCACCATCGGAATTTATTTCCCAGCCATCGAAGTGAGTTCAATACTGTATTATTTTCAAAACTCATTTTTAAACACTTTATTTTGAATGTTACTTCAAAATACAGCCCTTGGAAAACAATTTCAAATCTCCCAGGATTTTGAAATTCCCATATGTTTAATCCAAACATTATTTCCAACTCTTTTTCCAAATTTTTAGAGTTTTAATTCAATTCTGGTTTTAACTTCAGATTCAGTTTATTTGATTTTGCATATTATACTTATATAATATTTCGATTGGTTATTTATATAACCAACTCAATTATAGATCTTATTTGATCATAACGATCAACACTATAATAATCTCAAGATATATACTCCTTTTTATATCAAGATATATTTCGGGTAACTTATTTCATTTACCCAGCTTTTCAAAACAATACTATGTCGAATTTCTCTATCCAAGCGTTTATAAATCCCCATCGACCTCGTCAGCTAAACGGGTCGACCTGAAATTTATATATCACTCACCAGATCAATCAACACAATATAAAACAGTCTTATATTGATTTACAAATACGCGCTTGTATATACACTCAACTCAATTTAGAGTATTACTAACTCTATCTCTATTGAGTTACGCCACAGAGCCAAGGTAATCACTTAACCTTCAGCTCTGATACCAACTGTAACGGCGCGATTTTCGATACCTTGAAAACCGTGTCATTATTGAAAGAATTAAGAGGATGAGATAGAAAGATAGAACTTATAGAATAGAAGAAGAAGAAGATCACAACTGAACAGTATCAGAGTAAACACGAAACTCACAGTGAAATAAATAAACTGTATTATAACATAACTTTGAAATACAATTTCTGAAACTGTACTTACATATCATATCAGAGTATAACTCATATACATCACAGCGGAAATAATCTCTAAATACAAATGGTGAAGCCTTCTGCTTTGAACTTCTCCAAGTAAATCTGCAAAGCCTGAAACACTTGACTGCCCGTACAAATTTGGGCACCCAAGAGTTTAGGGAAGCAAAGAAAATAAACTTTGGGTCAGTCATGGGACTGGTGTGAGTAAATTCCAACCATACTGTTTAACTTTGAAACCTTACTATAACCCAAAATTTGCTTTGATATCAAAACCAGTGATATTATGATAATGTCTAAATAAATAATTATACAAGTAGCAGAACACTTGCATCTCACGTTCCACCTATATATAGTATAAAATTATAAACCGCAGAGCGCTTATTGGAGAATGGATTTCATCAGACAAGGTATGGGAGCACCTTCTGAATAGTGTACTCTAGAGGGGATACACTCAGGGTTCAACAAGAACGTCTTGCAACCCGGCCACACATGACTGCTCACTCATTTAACTTGAGTGTCGCGAATATATTGCCACCACGGTTGTAGGCCATCCAACCGTCATCCGAAGATACAGAATCGAAAAGAAGTATGAATATGAATTTTCTCTAGATCGGTGACAGTACACCCTGCTTGGGGATGACCCAACTAGCCATGCTGCCTAGCCCAACTTTTGTTACTTCCTGGTTGTGAGGCTAGAGACTACGTCTATATTCAGAACATCTGATCACCATTCACTTTGAATGCCACATCATCAAATCCGTAATCACATATTGATTACACAAATGCACACTGGGTGTAAAATAAAGAGAAGTTACCTTCTCCCCACCAACTTGGTATATTCGTACAAATCAACGGCGTGACCGTTGGAAATACTCTGTCAGACACTCGTCCATACAAGTTGTCCTGGGACTGGACAAACAACAACACCATTCTGGAACTGGACGACCCTTGCATTTAACTCCGTCTTCAATTATCTTCAGCATATCTAATTCGCAGCGCTTATGCCTATACGGAGTGGTTTTCGGATAACGTATCCAACCGGTCTCTCCGTATTGACAACGATGGTCAAAACACTTCGATAGTCGGTTATTTAACTATCGAAGTAAAAATAACATCCATTTAAATGATCAACTAAACACACACGACCACGGGCACTTTTATTTAACATTCGTTTTTATTATTCGCATCCCAATATCTTACTAGATATTTCTCAAATCCCGCTTTAGCCCTTTTTACATTTCTTGGAAAACATTTCCAGTTATTACACATTCTTATTTTCTCATGTTCCAGAAACGTACGTTATTAACGTTCGAAACATTTTCAGTCCTTTCATGTTCTTTATTTCCTATATTTGGGAAATCTACCCTATTTATATTGGAAAATATTTCCAATCTCCTTTTAACTCTTTAATCAGCCCCATGTTCACCTTTAAAACATTAATCACTTTGAAATGTGAATACCCTCCCTTATTATTGAAATCTGGACACCTCTATCATATAACTCTTTATTCATGAAATACTTTCCCTTATCTTGTTTACCGAAATCTCTTTCATACTTTTTATATTCCTATGCCACTTTATAAACTCTGTTTCTAAGTCAACTTCTTATCAAATCGATATCAAGTTTATGACTAAATACTGACCCCTATCATATTAACATTTATTTGTTTAAACTAAATGTTAATTATCCTATTAGATTAAAATCCCTAAAAATAGTCTACTTTTAATACATTCGACATCGTCGAATTCTAGTTCCAAATCCTAATAGTTAAATTCTAATCGCATTTCGAACATCGAAATGCTGTCATCGTTTACTAGCACGATTCTCCAATCTCTCTTTCTAAAACTGGTTCTATATTTTCCTACGACATCGTTATTTATCACTTCCGAATAAGTGGATTTCAACCAACTGTTTCATTTCCTAAGAAGTGCTGCCATATATAAAAATCACGCTTAAGTTTGGTTAACAGCGTTAATCTATCGCTATGGTTCTAAACTTGTCATACGCTGTAATATCCTTCTGTATAACTAATCTTGACATAACAGTCACGCTTAAACCTATTTAACAGCGTTATTTTATCGCTATAGTTCAAGTTTGCAATACGCTGCTATATGCCACTTTATATCAAATCTCGACGTCTTTTTCTGTTACAAAAATCTTGACATCTCTTTCCGTTACAAAATCTTTACATCTCTTTCCGTTACAAAATCTTTACGTCCCTTTCCGTTACAAAATCTTTACATCTCTTTCCGTCACAAAATCTTTACATCTCTTTCCGTTACAAACTGATATCGTTCCTCGATAATAGCGAAGTCGTCCAAGTTGGGGTATTCTATTTACCTCTCAGACCTTGATCGACAACGTTCTTACCTTAGAACCGATATGAGTCTGTATTCTAATCCCTTATTTCTTATACTATCTATTAGATCGTATTTTCTTGTTTATTTTTAACTATGGTTTTTATAACACCACATCCTTACTTTGAAATCTCTGGTGTTTATTATTATTAATATTAAACATTTATTCTTTGCTTTCTCCATCTCACAGTTCTATTTATAACTTCTTAACCAAAAGGTAATTCAATCTCATTAATCTGGATTTATCTATTTCTAAACTGTTTCATTAGACTAATTAAAGACAAATAAATCTAAAAATCATTTTTCCAAATAACAGTTGATTTAATCAACTCCATTCCATCAGTAAATTCGTTAACTGATTTTAATTACTTCTCAACATTATATTAATATAATTAATCTAATAATATTTTCTAAATTGTTTATCTTAAATATAATTATCCAAATATTTAATCGTCGGATAATTCTGCCTTATAACTTATTTAAATGCCAACAATCGTTTTTATTTATTTTATAAAAACGAACTCTAAAATACTGGTTTATAATAGAACTTCTATTATAATTTAAATCTTCTTTTTAATTATAAAAATACAATTTTTATAATTAACTTCGTTGATTCGCCTG